>JACWES010000013.1:1195824-1316844 GCA_025688845.1 Cucumis hystrix
ACACACATACATGTACACACACATACATGTACACACACATACATGTACACACATACATGTACACACACATACATATAAATGCATACACATACATATATATGAACATACATATATATGCATACATACATAAATATACATACATACATATACATACACACATACATATACATACATACACACATACATATACATACATATACATACATACATACATATACACATACATATATATATATACATACATACCACTGTTGTCATACGCATATTTTTCTTTATTGAAAAGGCTATACAAGAATTTTTTGAGTATGCTCATATGGTACCTACTGCTCTAGTCTCTCACTCACCTAAGCAAATATATGACACCAGTATGAATATTTTTCTCTCTTGTTCACTAGGATGGTAGGTCATGAATTCACAATGAATCAAGATCAAGAACAGGAAGTTTTTTACAAAATAACTATTTCCTTTGTTTTCTTGTTAGCTGACAAGCACAACTCCCAAGAAAAAAAGGAAATATCACATCACTCTCAATTCAAGACTTCAAAGGGTAGGGATAAATGCAAATGAACACAACACTATTGAAAAATATTTCATGTCGGCAGAAGAAAGCAGTAATTTTAAATATTTGTCATTTAGTTAGGATTGAAAGAAGAAAAATAGAAAGACAGACTATTTTACATGGAAACCCTAGAACAGGGAGAAAAACCACGATGCTATTTTCTTATTATTTTTCTCTATCTCATAATGATACAGGGAGCATATATTTATAGGTTATAGAACCCATAATAAAAATAATAAAAGTTAATTAGGGCACTATAAAATCTTAACAAACTCGTGGGCTTTCAACATACAACAAGCCCACTGATTCTAACACTCCCCCTCAAGTTGGGTCGTAAATGTCAAAAAGACCTAACTTGCTAACACAAGACTCAAAGCTTTGTCTGAGAAGTCCTTTTGTGAGAATATCAACAATTTGTTGGCTTGAAGGTATGTAAGGAATGCAGATACTACCACTGTCCAATTTCTCTTTGATAAAGTGTCATCAATCTCTACATGTTTAGTTATGTCATGTTAGACTGGGTTATTAGCAATGCTGATAGCCGCCTTATTACCACAAAAAAGTTTCATAAGCACCTCATAGTCCTGGTGAAGATCAGATAACACTTTTTGAAGCCAAATTTCTTCACATATTCCCAAACTCATGACCCTGTATTCAGCTTCAGCACTACTCCTGGCAACAACCCCTTGCTTCTTGCTTCTCCAAGTAACGTGATTTCCCCATACAAAAGTACAGTACCCGGAGGTAGATTTTCTATCAACAATAGACCTTGCCCAACCAGAATCTGTATGTGCCTCAATACACCTTTTGTCAGTTTTTCTGAATCTCAATCCCTTACCAGGAGTTGTTTTTAAATACCTCATAATTCTGTTTACTGCCTCCATGTGTTCTTCGTAAGGAGTCTGCATGAACTGACTAACAGTACTCACAACTAAATCAATTTGCCCACTAGGCGTTGATACTTTTCTTTGTCAATTGAAACTTGATCACCTGTATTTATGAGTTTGGCATTGGGCTCAATTGGTGTATTAGCGGGACGACATCCTAACATACCTGTCTCAATTAACAAATCAATGGTATATTTCCTCTAGGATACAGAGATGCCCTCTCTAGATCTGGCAATTTCCATCCCAAGAAAATATTTCAGATTTTCCAAGTCTTTAATTTCAAACTCATCCCCCTCATCTTCCTTTTTAACCGAAGAATTTCATCGGCGTCATCGCCAGATAGAACAATGTCATCAACATAAACTATAAAAACTGTAATTTTTCCAGACTTTGAGACTTTTGTGAATAAAGTATGATCAAAATGCACTTGAGTATACCCTTGAGACTTGACAAAGGTGGTAAATCTATCAAACCAAGCTCTTGGTGACTGTTTCAACCCATAAAAGGACTTTCGAAGCCTGCAAACCTGATGGCCAAATTGGGCTTCGAATCCTAGTGGAGGACTGATCACTCTTCTAAATCTCCATTCAAGAATGCATTCTTAACATCAAATTGATATAGAGGCCAATCTTTATTCACAACGACAGACAGTAAGACTCTCACAGTGTTTAAATTTGCAACAGGAGAGAAGGTTTCAAAGTAGTTAACCCCATAAGTTTGAGTGAACCCTTTTGCAGCTAATCTAGCCTTATATCTCTCAAGAGTACCATCAGTTCTGTACTTGATAGTGAACACCCACTTGCATCCCACACTCTTATCTCTCTTAGGTAGAGTGCGGAGCTCCTAAGTCTTGTTCTTTTCCAGAACTATCATTCCTCCATGACTACAGTTTTCTACTCTGAGCATTCAAAGGCAACATGGATATTTTTGGGTATGGCAATAGAGTCAAGACTAGTTGTAAAGGCTCTAAACCAAGGAGACGGGTTCTTATAAGACACGAAATTAGTAATAGAGTGCTTTGTGCACAACCTGGTACCCTTCCTCAGTGCAATAGGAAGATCAAGAGACGAGTCATACTTACTGATATTTTCTAAATGATCCTCCCTAATGTTATTCTTCGTAACTTTTTTAGTCACCTCATTTCCACCATCACTGCCTTTTGTATCTGAAATGTCCCCAGTATCAGCATTGTCCTGTTCACCTATGTTCTCAAGAATAATTGTCTCGGGCCTGTCACTTCTACTCATTTTACTATCAATATGTGAATTAGTAGTATCAGTCATACATTAATCTCGCATTGGTTCAGAATCTTGGACTGGAGCCGAATGAGTAGTAGGAGACCCTGGTTCATTTCTAAGATTCCTCCTATAGTAGGTTTCCCAAGGAACTTGGTTTGTAGGTAGGACCGTGTTGTGAGGATCTGGGTTAGGTAGGGGAGTAAAAATAAGACTGGTAGACTCTAAGGAAATCACCCAGTTAGACTCTTCACTCTTACTACTCTCATTCTCCCCCTGAAGTAGGCTAACGGGGAAGAAAGGACGATTCTCAAGAAAGGTGACATCCATGGAGACAAAGTACTAACGAGAAGACGGGATGAAAGCATTTATGGTGGTTCAAAGGATAACCAACAAAGACATGCCTGAGCTCGAGGAGCAAATTTAGTTGGATTAGGATCATGGTTATGAACATAGGCTATGCACCCAAACACCCGGAGAGGAACATCAGAAATGAGACGGGTAGAAGGATATGACTCTCTAAAACACTCTAAGGGGGTCTGGAGAAGTAATACGCGAGAAGGCATCATGTTAATAAGATGAGCTGCAGTAAAAATGGCATCGCCCCAAAGATAGGATGGTAAGGAAGTGGACAACATAAGAGACTGAGCTACTTCCAAGAGATGACGATTTTTACGTTCGGCTATGCCATTTTGTTGGGGGGTATAGGCACAAGAACTCTTGTGGACAATCCCTTTGGAGGATAAAAACTCATTGAGGGTATGATTTTGGAACTCACGATCATTGTCACTTCGTAGAATAGCAATTTTCACATTAAACTGTGTCTCTACGGTGTGATAAAAATCTCGAAAGACGAAGGTAACCTCAGACTTATCGGAGATGAGAAAGATCCAGGTAAGACGGATATGATCATCAATAAACGTTACAAACCACTGTTTTCCAGATGAAGTAGTGACCTTGGAAGGACCCCAAACATCACTATGAACAAGGGTGAAAGGATGAGTTGGTTTGTATGGTTAGGAAGGAAAAGATACCCGATGTTGTTTAGCTCGAATGCACACATCACAAGATAGAGTAGACACGTCAATTTTAAAGAAAAGATGAGGAAACAAATGTTTCATATATTGAAAATTAGAGTGGCCTAAACGAAAATGTCATAACATGAAATCTTGTTCAGAAGTAGTAAGATAAGAAGATAAAAGGCTAGTCGTAGAAGTGCTACTAGAGGTGTCATCATCAAGAAGGTAGAGTCCCCTACTATGCCAGGCAGTGCCAATCATTCTCCTTGAGCTCAAGTCTTGAAAAGAGACAAAATCAGGTAAGAATGTTGCTTTGCAGTTTAAATCACGAGTAATCTTGCTTATAGACAACATATTATAAGATATTTTAGACACATGCAACACGTGATGTAAGGAGAGCCCTTCATAAGGAGAAATCTTCCCCTTCCAAGCAATAGGGGCCAAGGAGCCATCTACAATCTTAATTGTTTCATTACCAGCACATGGAACATAAGACACAAACAATTCAGAGGAACCAGTCAAATGGTCTGTGGCGTCAGAATCCAAAATCCAAGGTCTCTTCCCATCAATAATCCTTTCCTTTTTTCTAGTTTTTTCCTTGTTAGAATCCTAGAATATTTATGGAAAGATTATGGGAATGTTTTCCTTATTTCCTAAATCTTTTTCTTTTTTTATTCCATTGTATACTCTACATATTCTCCCTTGTACCTATTGTATTATTCATTAGAAAATAATAACAACAAACATTCGTGGTTTTTCTCCCAGTACTCGGGTATCCACGTAAATTGGTGTGTGCTCTTTGTCTCTCCTTTCAATATGGTATCAGAGCGGGACAATGAAAACACCCTAGAAAACCAAACCACTGATGAAAATCAAACAGAAGAGACAGCCAGCAATTTTAGTGCCGCCGTAGCCGCTGTCGTCGATGCTCAAATGAGTGCTACCATGGACGAATGGTTAAGTCGGCTACAGAAAACGTCCGAAAATAATTTTCGGTCATTTCTGCAGTCGTTCGCGCCGCCGAAGCAATCTCACGCGCAGCCATCGGATTTGCACGCGCCGGTTTGTCATCCTCAGACAGCACTAGCCATCCCATCTGTCCAACCCTTTTCTTCATCCACGGCCTATATTGCTCCCCATGCCCCGATTTATGTTCTGCCACCTAATTTCGATCGGCCACCACCGCTTATGCAATCAAATCTGTATGTCCAGCCACCCACTGATCCTAGCTACCATCCCGATGTTAAGAATTCTCAAATTCACTCAATGAGGTTGGTGAATCTTCGGCACATTCCAACCATAACGTGCAAGCTTCCTCACGAATAGTTCAACAGCAACTGGAAGGGCTTCAACAACAGATAGCAGCATTTGAGGCTACCTTAAGGACGACATCCAATATTTCTCTACCGATGTATTCTGAGAATCCGGTGAACTCGTTCCCTAACGTATCCTCTCCTTATGTGACTAATACAGTGGCTCAGTCTTCGGTGTATCATCTTTCAGGAGAAAAGTTGAATGGCAATAACTATTTCTCATGGTCTCAGTCAGTAAAGATGGTCCTCGAAGGAAGACATAAATATAGCTTTCTGACAGGGGAAATATCTCGCCCCCTACCGGGCGACCCACATGAACGATATTGGAAGGCAGAGGACTCTATTCTTTGATCCATATTGATCAACAGTATGGAACCTCAAATTGGCAAGCCGTTATTGTTTGCTGCAACAATCAAAGATATTTGGGACATGGCTCAGACACTTTACTCCAAACGTCAGAATGCCTCTCGCCTATACACACTGAGAAAGCAAGTTCATGAATGCAAACAAGGAACCATGGATGTCACATCCTTTTTTAATAAGTTCTCTTATCTGGCAAGAAATGGACCTATGCAGAGAACTAGTCTGGCGAGATCCCACTGATGGTGTGCAGTACTCGAGAATTGAAGAGAATAACAGGATTTATGACGTTCTTGCTGGTCTTAATCCTAAGTTCGATGTAGTTCGAGGGCGTATACTAGGCTAAAGACCGATTCCTTCCCTGATGGAAGTTTGTTCTGAAACCCGCCTCGAGGAAGATCGCACAAGTGCTATGAATATTTCTGCAACTCCTACTATTGACTCCGCTGCTTTTAGTGTGAGGTCTTCTAACAGTGGCAGTGACAAACATAATGGAAAACCAATTCCTGTCTGCGAGCATTGCAAAAAACAATGGCATACCAAAGAACAATGTTGGAAGTTACATGGTAGTCCCCCAGGAGGTAAGAAACGTCCTTCCAACGACAAACAGAACACAGGACGGGCGTATGTGAATGAGTCTGCTGAACCTCCTCAACAATCTGATCCACACAGGAACCAAACCGATCTCAATCCTGCTACTTTAGGTGCCATTGTCCAATCAGGTATACCTCACTCCTTCGGTCTTGTTAGTGTTGATGGGAAGAACCCCTGAATTCTGGATTTTGGTGTCACAGATCATTTGACTGGGTCCTCTAAATATTTTGGTGCTGGGAAGGAGACAATTAGAATTGCAGATGGCTCCTTGGCCCCCATTGCTGGAAAGGGGAAGATTTCTACCTGTGCATGGCTCTCCTTACATAATGTTTTACATGTGCCCAAACTGTCTTATAATTTGCTTTCGATAAGCAAAATCACTCATGAGTTAAACTACAAAGCAATATTCTTACCTGATTCTGTCTCTTTTCAGGACTTGAGCTCGGGGAGGATGATTGGTACTGCCAGGCATAGTAGAGGACTCTACCTCCTAGATGACGATACCTCTTCTAGTAGCATTTCTAGGACTAGTCTTTTATCTTCCTATTTCACTACTTCTGAACAAGACGGTATGTTTTGGCATTTTCGTTTAGGCCACCCTAATTTCCAATATATGAAACATTTATTTCCACATCTCTTCTCTAAAATTGATGTGTCTAACTTATATTGTGATGTGTGTATTCAAGCCAAACAACATCGAGTTTCTTTTCCTTCACAACCATACAAACCAACCCAACCCTTCACTCTTGTTCATAGTGATGTCTGGGGACCATCCAAGATAACAACCTCATCTGAAAAACGGTGGTTCGTAACCTTCATTGATGATCATACCCGCTTTACCTGGGTCTACCTTATCACTGATAAATCTGAGGTTTCCTCTATTTTTCAAAATTTCTATCACACCATTGAAACACAATTCCATCAAAAAATTGCTATTCTTCGGAGTGATAATGGTCGGAAATTCCAAAACCATAACCTTAGTGAATTTCTTGCTTCCAAGAGGATTGTTCATCAAAACTCGTGCGCCTACACTCCTCAACAAAATGGAGTGACCGAGCGAAAAACCGTCACCTTCTGGAAGTAGCCCGTTCCCTTATGCTTTCCACTTCCCTTCCTTCATACTTATGGGGAGATGCTATTCTTACCGCAACTCATTTAATCAATAGAATGTCTTCTCGTATTCTCCATCTCCAAACTCCCTTAAATAGTCTTTAAGGAGTCCTACCCATCTACTCGTCTTATTTCTGAGGTTCCTCTTCGTGTGTTTGGGTGTACCGCTCATGTCTATAATTTTGGCCCTAATCAGACCAAATTTACCCCTCGGACTCAAGCATGTGTGTTTGTTGGGTATCCCCTTCACCAGCGTGGTTATAAATGTTTTCACCCGCCGTCCAGGAAATACTTTGTCACTATGGATGTTACTTTCTGTGAGGACCGACCCTACTTTCCCGTTAGCCATCTTCATAGGGAGAGTGTGAGTGAAGAGTCTAACAACACCTTTGAATTTATCGAACCTACTCCTAGTGTCGTGTCTAACATCGATCCTCATCCCATAGTCCTACCCACAAACCAAGTTCCCTGAAAAACGTATTATAGGAGGAATCACAAAAAGGAAGTCGGTTCCCCTGCTAGTCAGCCGCCGGCTCCAGTCCAAGACTCTGAACCTCCTCGAGATCAAGGTATGGAAAACCCTACTGAACCCTGTACTAATAATACAATAAGTGAGAATGACAGGTCTAATGTTGTTCTTGAAAATGTGGAAGAAAATAACAGTGGTGATGAGACTGAGGTCAGAATAGAAACCAGTAATAATGAAGCGGAACAGGGTCATACAAGAAAACCTCATGAGTATGATGCCTCTCTTGACATTCCCATTGCTCTGAGAAAAGGTACCAAGTCTTGTACGAAACATCCCATTTGCAACTATGTTTCCTATGATAATCTCTCTCCTCAGTTCAGAGCTTTTACAGCAAGCCTTGACTCTACCATAATACCAAAAAATATACACTGCTTTAGAGTGTCCTGAATGGAAGAATGTTGTCATGGAAGAGATGAAAGCTCTTGAAAAGAATAGTACTTGAAAAGAATAGTACTTGGGACATTTGTACTCTACCCAAGGGACACAAAACTGTGGGATGCAAATGGGTGTTATCTCTCAAATACAAAGCAGATGGTACTCTTGACAGACACAAGGCAAGGTTAGTTGCAAAGGGATTTACTCAAACCTATGGTATTGACTATTCAGAAACTTTTTCTCCAGTTGCTAAGTTGAATACTATTAGAATTCTACTATCTGTTGCTGTGAACAAAGATTGGCCTCTGTACCAGCTGGATGTTAAGAATGCTTTTTTGAATGGAGACCTTGTGGAGGAAGTCTACATGAGCCTGCCTGGATTTGAAGCCCAGTTTGGTCAGCATGTGTGTAAACTCCAGAAATTCATATATGGTCTGAAACAGCTCCTAGAGCATGATTTGACAGATTCACTACCTTTGTCAAGTCCCAAGGGTATAGGCAGGAACACTCTAATCATACTTTATTTACAAAGGTTTCCAAGACAGGAAAAATTGTTGTTCTAATAGTTTATGTGGATGACATTGTTTTGACTGGATATGATCAGGCAGAAATCAGTCAACTAAAGCAGAGAATGGATGATGAATTTGAAATCAAGGATTTAGAAAATTTGAAATATTTCCTTGGAATGGAGGTGGCCAGATCTAAAGAAGGTATCTCCATGTCTCAAAGAAAATACATCCTTGCCAAGTATGTTGGAATGTCGTCCCACTGACACTCCTATTGAATTCAACTGTAAACTAGGAAATTTTGATGATCAAGTTCCAGTTGATAAAGAACAATATCAGTGCCTCGTGGGTAAATTAATTTACTTATCCTATACTCGTCCTGATGTTTCCTTTGCTGTGAGTGTTGTCGGCCAGTTTATGCAGGCCCCTAATGAGGAACACATGAAAGTTGTCAACAGAATTTTCAGATACTTGAAATCAACACCTGGTAAAGGGCTGATGTTTAGAAAAACATATAGAAAGACCATTGAGGCATATATTGACTCGGATTGGGCAGGATCTGTTGTTTACAGAAAGTATACCTCTGGTTATTGTACCTATGTTTGGGGCAATCTTGTAACTTGGAGGAGTAAGAAGCAAAGTGGCCAGGAGCAACGCTGAGGCCGAATACAGAGCTATGAGTTTGGGAATATGTGAGGAAATTTGGCTTCAGAAAGTCCTGTCAGATCTTCATCAGGAATGTGAGACACCATTGAAGCTTTTCTGTGATAATAAAGTCGCTATTAGTATTGCTAACAACCCTGTTCAACATGATAGAACTAAACATGTTGATATTGATCAGCATTTCATCAAAGAAAGACTTGACAGGGGGAGCATATGCATTCCGTACATCCCTTCGAGTCAACAGGTTGCTGATGTTCTTACCAAGGAGCTTCTCAGACCAAACTTTGACTTTTGTGTTAGCAAGTTTGGTCTCATTGATTTTTACGTCCCAACTTGAGGGGAGTGTTGGAATCCTTTCCTTTTTTCTAGTTTTTTCCTTGTTAGAATCCAAGAATATTTATAGAAAGATTATGGAAATGTTTTACTCATTTCCTAAATTTTTTCCTTTTTTTATTCCATTGTATACTCTATTTATTCTCCCTTGTACCTATTGTATTATTCATTAAAAAATAATGACAACAATCGTGGTTTTTCTCCCGGTACTCGGGTTTCCACGTAAATTGATGTGTACTCTTTGTCTCTCCTTTCAATAAATACTAATGAGACTGAAGAACTGAGATATACCTGTTTGGGCAATGCCACCTAGAGTAGTAGAATTCGGATTGACCTGATCCTCATGTACATCAGGTGGTTGAGAAGTTCTAGAAGACTCACTCACATATACCCGTTCAGTGTTTTGTTTATCGTTGGAAGGACGTTTTTTACCTCCTGGGGGGCGACCATGTAACTTCCAACACTGCTCCTAGGTATGCCATTGTTTCTTGCAATGATCATAGATATGAATTGGTTTCTCATCGTTCTTTTCACTGCCACTGGTAGAGGACCTCGCACTAAAAGCAGTGGAGTCAATAGTCGGGATTGTCGAACTATTCATAGCATTTGTGCAATCCTCCTCAAGAAGGATTTCAGAACAAACCTCCATTGAGGAGGGAATTGGTCTCTGGCCTAGTATACACCCACGAACTATATCAAACTTAGAGTTAAGACCAGCAAGAAAATCATAAATCCTGTCAATCTTTGCAACTCTGGAGTACTGTACACTCTCACTAGGACTGCTCCAGACTAGTTTTCTGCATAGATTCATCTCTTGCCAGATAAGCGAGAGTTTGTTAAAAAAGGATGTAACATCCATGGTCCCTTGCTTGCATTCATGAACTTGTTTCCGTATAGTATATAGGCGAGAGACATTTTGACATTTGGAATACAATTTATGGGTTGTGTCCCAAATATCTTAGCATAGAGTAAAGGTTTGCCAATCTGTGGCTCCATACTATTGATTAATGTGGATCAAAGAAGAGAATCCTCCCCCTTCCAGTACCGTTCCTGCGGGTCCCAAGGCAAAGGACAAGGTATTCCCCCGTCAGAAAACCAAATTTATCTCGCCCTTCAAGAACCATTTTCACTGACTGAGACCATGAGAAATAGTTATTGTTCAATTTTTTCTGTGAAAAATATCCTGTAGACTATGTCACTGTATTAGTCACATAAGGAGAGGATAGAGAAGAGAACGAAGCTACCGGATTCCCAAAATACACCGGTAAAGATGTATGGAGACCACGACTAGGGGTATTGGATGTTGCCCTTAAGGTAGCCTCAAGTGCCGCAATCTGCTGACTAAGCTCCTCTAGCTGCTGGTGGTATATTCGAAGAAGAGATTGGCACGTTAGGGTTCGAATGTGCCGAAGACTCTCCAACTTCAAATGTTGAGTAGATTTGGGGATGCCCAACCTCGGGACGATAGCTAGGGTTTGGAACAGAAGCAGTGGATGACAGGGCATACAAGTTGGTCGGTAGAAGCGACGATGGCTCGACGGAGGTAGATGGCAGAACATGAAGCGGCGCATGGGAGGCATTAACGGCTGTGGATGAAGGCAAGGGTGACAAGGATGGGTTGGTCGGCCCTTTTTGAACGAGATAGGTAGGTTCGGTGGTCTTCGGCGGCGACAGGACGGAGAAAAAGTTGGGTTCAGGATCGCCGGTGTTGTCTAAAGTCGTCGAAACCATGCATCCATGGCAACACCTATACGAGCATCGACGGCAGCAACGACGAGGACACTGATGACAGCTGTCTCCTCTGTTCGGTTTTCAGTAAGTGTTTGACCTTCTAGGGTTTCATCGATGCCTTGCTCTGATACCATATTGAAAGAAGAAAAATAGAAAGACAAACTATTTTACGTGGAAACCCTAAAATAGGGAGAAAAACCACGATGCTATTTTCTTATTATTTTTCTCTATCTCATAATGATACAGGGAGCATATATTTATAGGTTATAGAACGTATAATAAAAAGAATAAAAGATAATTAGAGCACTATAAAATCTTAACAAACTCTTGGGCTTTCAACATACAACAAGCACGCTAATTCTAACAGTTATGTTGAAGAACCACATTTAAAAAAAATCTTCACAATGTTTATAAAATACATGGGTTAATTCTCTCCTTACTAATTAGTTTTGAGATGGAACCTCATATTTATCTAATATGGTACAAGATACCATAAAGCCCAAATAGGTATTCCGTCTTCAATCCAAAGAAGCACCATTTTGAGGGGCATGTTAAAGATCTCACATTCGAAAATTAAGAAACCTCATAATGCTACGGGTTATTCCTCTCATTATTAATTGGTTTTGAGATGGAACCCATTTCTAAGTTACTTCTGTGTAGAACAATTAATTTCTTGTTATTTTGAATGTTATAGGACATATATTGATGAACTAGATAATATATGACAGAAGCAGAAAAAATACCAAGTAATCAGCATACTGTGATAATGTATGAACCCCTTGCACGTAGTCTGCAGCAGCATCTTCACTATTCTTGTTCTTTCCAAGATTGACTCCAAGAATTCCGGGACCAGCTTTACCACCCTGCTTGACGTCGTCACTAGAGGAAGGTGCAGTGCTCGAAGTTTCATCTAACTTTCTTTTTCCATGCTGGGCACCTAACCTCTTTGCAACTACAACAATTCCTTCACTATTGAAGCCATATCTATTAATGATAGCTCTGCCCAAATGAAAAATTATATATATCTTATCAATTCAAAGAAATATAAATAGACCCATGCTCACAGCAGCACGGAACTCACAAAATGAAAAACCACAAAAATATTTTAGTACAAGTATTTGGACACAATGACATTGTAATTAGTGTACAAAATGGAAGAAAAAAAGTTGTCTTCAAAGCAAGGCTTTTTACATTTGACATGACAGTGAATGAAATCCATTTCCTACCCTTCCCCGCGTAACCGGAAAACACGAGGCTTTGGATTGCCATCTTGTGGAGCAGGTGTCACAGAACCAACCTCCATAAAGCCAAACCCTAATCCAAGAAGTCCATCAACAGCCTCAGCATGTTTATCAAAACCTGCAGCAAGACCTATAGGATTTGAAAATTTCCTTCCCCAAACTTCAAGACCTAAAATTGGTGGATCAGGTCTCTTTTCCCTTGGAACCCAACCACGAGCTGCTGCTGAGACGCCTAGCCTATGAGCAACCTCAGGGTCAAGAAGGGCAAAAAAGGGGTTCACCAGTTTCGTAGCAGAGAATAGCCAACCACTGCA
Source organism: Cucumis hystrix (assembly GCA_025688845.1). Lineage (NCBI taxonomy): Eukaryota > Viridiplantae > Streptophyta > Magnoliopsida > Cucurbitales > Cucurbitaceae > Cucumis > Cucumis hystrix. Next base: position 1,208,594 of record JACWES010000013.1, read on the forward strand.
AGATACCAAAATATGCAGTCAAATTTAAAACTTCGATAACTTGTTCGAGTTGGGACCAATAGATAATGAAAGAAAGAATAAAATAGAATACTAATTTCACAAGTGGAAAAACTGCTTCCACTTCCATATCACAACTAGGGCTATCATATGTTTAAATTCATTTTTAGGCAACAGTACATTCAATTTTTGCGCCCACTTCTAGAAGCCAAAAGATATCTTCAAGATACAATCAAGCCAAAGAAACTGTTACAGCTTTTCCACCACACTTCTGCAACAGGCCAACATCAAAGTGCCACATATTTGAAAAACAATGTCGCATAAATTCATAATAACTTGACAAACATGAAGTTCTCTGCAATCGAATGAAAAAGGACCCTTTATTTAGATTCTTCATGAAACTTACAAAAGAATAGAATCTACCGATCAAGAAAGTCCTCCTCCAAACAGGATAAAATGTCCATAGGTTGTAACAATCCAAACAATCCCACTATGTCAAGGCCCTTTTGAATCTTGAGCACGCTTGGTACCCTTCATTAGGGAAAGTCCGGACATAAACACAAAATCACAGCCAAAATTTCTCGATACATGCCAGTTTGTAATAGTCGGTGCCAAAAATCAGAAATTTTCCAATGTTTTATCCACCAATTGAACATAACAAGAAGCAGTAGCCCAGACATCAAGAAGCTCCAACACTTATTTATTTAGAATTGAAAGGAATAGAATATTTCTGTATTCTAATGAATAATTGTAAGATACATGGCCTTTTTATATAGGAGAAAGGCTCAATATATAAAAGGAAAGAAATATAAGAAGAATAAAAGAAAATCTATGGTCATTTTACAACTAATTATCTTATTTACAACCAACATTCCCCCTCAAGCTGATTTAAATATATCTTCCATTGTCAACTTGGAAACCATTCTATCAAACTATACCTTCGGTAGTCCTTTAGTTAACAAATTAGCAGTTTGTTCTCTACTGGGAAGACAAAATACAAACCACACCAGTTTCAAGTTTCTCTTTTATGAAGTGTGTATCAGTTTCAATATGTTCTGTCCTATAATGTAAAACTGGGTTATGGGCGATCGAGACAACTTTGTTGTTGCAGTACACACATATAGTTTTCTTTTGAGAGACCTCCAATTCTTCCAATAATCTTTTTATTCATATTCCTTCACATATACCATGAGCTAGCTCTGCTTCAGCACTACTTTTGGCGAACACATTCGCCTTTTTACTACACCAAGTGACTAAGTTACCACCAACAAATGAACAATAGCTTGAAGTAAACCTTCAATCCATAATACATCCCATCAGCGTTGATATAAACTTCCTCCTGGAGCTTTTAAAAAATATGCATTTTCTTAGAGTTCCATTCAAATATCTTAAGATTCTATATGCGACTTCAAAATGAACCGATCTTGGTGAGTGCATGAATTGACTTACCATGCTTACTTCAAAGATAATATTTGGACGTGTGTGGGACAAATACATTGTTTACATTTCTTCATATTGTAATTATTTCATCGATATTAAAATATAAATACATTTGGTGTTTACATATAACTTATGTGTTTGTAAGTTGTTAAAAAGTGGAAGGCAGCAGTTGAAATCCAAAGAGAAAAGAAGGAAAAAAGCATCTTGAATGATTTATCTTTCCTTGAATAAAAATTTGAGACTTCTGCTAAGTCTGAAATGGAAGTGGCTAATTGTGCCACAATCAAATGGGAATTGATGGGAATTTATCCCACTAAACAGAAAGAATCTATGTAGAAAAGAAAACTAGATTGGCGACGTTTGGGTGTTGAGAATTCTAACTGGAGTCTTCTGAAATCTTTTCTATTATATCTCTTTTCAAGCAATTGACAGCGGCTGAAGCTTTAGACAAATATGCTTACAAAGGACTGTGGAAGTTGAATAGCCCCAAAAGAATTAACGTTCTAATTTGGGTCATCCTTAAATTGCTTTTCATATCTTCAAAGAAAGTTGCCACCCCATTGTCTTTCTCCTCCCACCTTCCCCTTGTGTTTGGTTGCTAGTAAGGATCTCCAGCATCTATTCTTTGATTGTGGTTATTCATTTGTTGTTGGAAGAAGTTGCTCTCCTTATTTCATTCAAAGATAATGTTTTTCAAGTCTTATCTGGACCATCTTTGAAGCCCATGGCTCAAATATTATGGACCAATGCTGTCAAAGCTCTACTTGTTGTAATTTGGTTTGAAAGAATTTAAAGATTGTTTCGTGATTAAATCTCTTCAATGGTCAGATCGGTTTAAAGCTACAAGATTCATCCCCACATCCTCGTGTTCTCTTTCTAAGCTTTTTATAAACTTTTTTATCCAAGATATTTGTTTGAATTGGGGAGAATTTATCTTTTCTGTTATTCATGAATTTTAGGATGGAATCCTATGGTTTTTATCAGTTCTATGTCGTCTTTTGAGTAGTTTGCTTCCTTGTATTTTGAGCATTAGTCTCTTTTCATTATATCAATAAAAAAATTATGTTTCCTTTAAAAAATAATAATAACAATAACTTCCATGTTTGGATTGGATACCTAACAACAACACACAAAGATCTAAATAGGTCTCCATGACGAATGGGATGCGATTCCAATAATTAGACATAAATCACATCACACAGAGATCTAAATGTGGTACCAGAAAGTTGCCTCATCTGCAGTACTCACATAAGCTCCTCCAGCTATCAATAGCCCTATGGTGGCTCCAGTTAACAATCTCCCCTACAATAGAAGATAAACGCATATAGTCAGGCTACCGTTAATAATCTTCGGAGGAGTTGACAATGCTATTTAGTACCATCTTAGATTTAAGCAAGAAATAATATTCAGAAGAAAATAAGAATCAAACTATTTAATATCATCACAATAGATACTGCTTCTATTATCATTCATTTATTCTCTTTTATAATGACATCATTTGTGACAGTGAGAGAATAATATCAAGACCAACAGACTCTTAAAATGGTAGGCTTATTTACAGATAGATATAAGAAGGATCCACTAGTGACAAGCAAACTTGTGTGAACAAGAAGAGCCATGAGTACCAGCAGAGAGATAGAGAAAGAGATCATTGTGGAAGGGTGGAATTTATATAACACAACTCATTGGTTTAATAAAAAGATAATGAACCCGAGCAAAGCTAGAGTTAGATAATCTGTGCATTGGAAAATTAAGTTGACCAAAGAAATACTCATGTTGCTTAAGGTCAAAATTTAGATGATTTTCATAAGAGGCATATCAAATTATGTGGGAGACACAAAGTACCCAAATGACAAATGATCGTGATGCAATGTCTTGTTCAAATAAGAAAACCAAAAAGCTACATTGCCCCTGTGCATCCAATTTTTGGATTATTATTTTGGAGGCTTTTGGCTGGTCATTAATGCTCCCTAATAACGTTTTCAACATTCTGGCCTTGGTTTGGATTGGTCATCCTTTTGGTAGTACTAAACAGGTTTTATGGTTGGGCCTCATTCGTGCTTTTTTCTGGCTGCTTTGGGGTGGAAGATATGACCGTCTTTTCAAGGATACTTCCAGTTCCTCCTCTTTGAGTGTTCTATGGACAGGATTTTATCTAATGCTTTGCTTTGGTATAAAAAAAACACCCTTTTGTTAATTATAGCATGTCTTTTTTTATTTCCACTTGGATATCTTTGATGTAATTCACCAAAAGGTGTTTGGGAGTCTTACTCCTTTATTTCATCAATCAATGAATCTATTTCTTCTTCAAAAAAAAAGAAAATAAGATGTTAGAAGCACAACACGTTTCATTTACCCATCGGTCCTTGTATCCCTTCAATGCCTTTGTCATTGTGAATTAATGTGGTTAAAGCTATCATTGCAGAAATTTGGTGGCAGGCAATGTAATCAAAGAGTTATTGCCAGCAAGTAAAGACTTTAGACGTTTGTTTTGAAACGACCAAGTTAAAGGCTTCTTCCGGTGGTCCTCTCTTCCAAAGCTTTTCAGGGATTTTCACTTAATTTTTTTAACAAACTCAAAATTCAATAACTACAAACTAGTTCTCGCACCTTATTTTACCTTTTCCCTACCATTGGCTACCTATTTCTCGCTCTTTCTTCCTCCCTTGCTCTAGCTCATGCTCCAATTTCGCTATCACTCTCTCTAGCTTCCTCTTTTTTTTCTATAACTCTCGACGGTTTCGCCTTACACACTCTCACTCTCAATAACACGCTCGCTCTTGTTGAACTATTGAACAGGCTTTCACTGTCATGGCTACTTTTCCCTCTTCCTCTTCTCACTACATTCCCTTTTGCGCTCGCTCTCTATTATCTGACTTTTTATTTGCAATTTTAATCACATTCTTGTTTGATTGTTCTCATTTACCCTTTTAATTTGTAATCAAGCTCCTTATTATCACAACCATTGGCATTGTTTTCAGTTTCAAAACTCGATATCTTAAACTCTTAAACTCAAACTTAAGAACCCATAAATGAAAAAGTGAAGAAAAACAAAGATAGGTCAACCGTCCTGGATTGGCCTGGTGGTCCAAAAGGGATCCCAGGTTTAATGAAGGACTTAGAGAAATTGTTTCAATCCATAGTAACCATCAACCTATGATTTAATATTATATGAGTTTCCTTACCACCCAATCGTCATCTGACTGGACAAGTTTGAGGAACTAGAATGGGATTGAAAATTTTGGAGTGAGTCCCAGATTTTATTTTTATTCCTGGTTTTGGTAAAAACCGTGAAAGGGAATGAAGTGAGCCATAAATTTCCGTTCTCATCCATTGATTCCAATTTCGGTTAAGTAAACCAGGCCTAAGAGAGAACAAAATGAAACCTTCTCACTCAGTAATCTTGCTTCTAAACTCAATCGAACCAAGTAACCCCAAAGAAATTCAACGTCCATTAATCAAACAGCAATCGTCAAACTTCATACTAGAAAAAGATCACACGCACATACCAGAAAGAAACGAAAAAAAAAAAAAGGAAAAGAAAACCCCATTCATCAATCGTCTTTACTCTATGCACCAATAAACTGGAAGCAGAAACAGAGGCTGTACCTTCTTAGAAGTATGAGGGATCTTACGAATGGTCTCGGGAGCAGAAGAGCAGTGCCTTGCACCTTGGAATAAACGTGAAATCGCCGCTTTACAGCAAGCATCTCTGACTAGTTTTCGAGAAAGTGTAGCCGCCATTAACGAATAAAACCCAGGAGAGGGAGAGAAGAGAGTGTGAGCAGAAATGGAGAATACAAAAAGAGTGTGCTGGCTCAAACAAAGGGAATGAATGAAAGCTGGTAAAAATGGTGGGACTCTGAAAAAACCCAAATTAGGAGCGGTGGTCGTGATTGCGGCGGCGTGCTGTGGTGAACGCCACAAAGAAAATTATTCCCAGTGCACGTTAACCGGATGAACGTGTACGTGTTTTTCTGGTTTTTAAAGTAGAACCATTTGGGTCGATGTTCAAATTTCTCACCCACGTAAGAAACAAAGGTTGTTCAGAAGTTAGCTACTCACCTAGCCACTCACTTGAGTTGGTACACGTATCCACCAATTGTTTTGTCTATCAATGGAGTTGAGTTAGGTCTATTTTATCGACTCACCCCAACTCTTCTTTTCAATGTTTTTGATATCCATTCATTGACTATGACCGACAACTATCACTACCACACATAGGGAACCGACTTTGACAACCACTCTCACATATTCAACTTTGAATTCCAACAAGAACTCTGACGACCAATTCCAAAGATCAACAACCACTTTGATGACAACTCAAGTGACCACATTCGCTCGACCAACTTCAACAACCAATTTTGGGGTCCAACAATCACCTCCATGCGATCAACCCCGATAACCACCATCATGGCTAACTCCACGACCAATTGTGAGTCTTGCATCCATCTTCGACACACAACTATGATAACCAGCTTCGACAACCACTTCCAATGACAACTCTGACGATGAACTTTGACAACCAACTACAACGACCAATTTCGAGATCTGGCAACCATCTCTAACAAGAAACTCCTTTGATTATTCAACGACCACCTTCATGTGGCAACCACCTCTAACTACAAACTTCGACAAAAACTATCTTTGATAATCAACTTTGACACCACCTTCATCCAACCAACGAGAAGAAAAAGAAGAAGTATATGATAGACAAAATTGATCGTAGTGAAAAATTGAAATCAAAAGTTTTTATTTCTCTTTGGTTCTGACAGAACACTGATATAGTGTTTCTAAATATTGAAGATTTGCAAAAGAAAATTACAATAATAACAAGTCTATTAATCTTCAAGACAAGGATCAATATAACCCAACTGATAATTCAAAGACAAATTCAAACAAACAACTACATCTAACTGAATACAATAAAAATATCCAACAACTTTGTTCCTATCCAGAAACTCACCACAAAAGAAATTACAACAGAAAAGACAACAAAGAACGTAAGAACCTGACTCTCTGCTTCCCCTCTCTCTCGAGGAGTGATGCAGCTCACTTCCTTCTTACTAATCGCCCCCCTTCTCTCCTTCGAAAATGCCTTTTAACTTCCCTTGTCAAAATAACTGTTGTTGGGCCCACTCAAAACATTTTTCTCTCTCTCTCATTTTTGTTTTCCATCTTCTGTGATTCACTCTCAAGTGACCCCTTATACTTCTTTCTTCTATTATAAGTAAATAGTAATGGGGTCTAACACTACTCTCCTCCTCCAAATCCACCTTGTCCTCAGGGTGAAAATCTGAAAATTGTTGATGAAAATCATTGCAATCCACCTATGTTGCTTTATGTGGAGGTAATCCTTTCCAACTGATCAACACCTCCTAGTCTTTGGTTGTCAAGTTCTTTCTATAACCAAACACTTCTTCTGGTTGCATGAGTCATTCATGGTTTTCATTCATAAATGGTGCAATCTGTTGTACTTATGTATGATCATCCAATGTCTTCTTCAACTGTGAAACATGAAAAACAAGATGTATAGCAACCATACTTGGTAAATCTAACTTATAGGCAACAAAACCAATTTTCTCAAGAACTTTATAAGGCTCGAAATATTTTGGAGAAAACTTCTCATTACGTTTCTTCCTCAACAAATGTTGTCTGTATGGTCTAAGCTTCAAAAAAACCATTTGACCCACCAAAAACTCTACTTCCCTTCGCTTCAAATAAGCTCCCTTCTTCATCTTTTCTTATGTTATTCGAAGGTGTTCCTTTAAGGCCCCTAAAGCAATGTCTATGTCTTTAAGTTGTTGATCTAATGTAGAATTTGATGTTCCCATATCACCATAATGAATCAACGGAGGAGGTAACCGTCCATATAGAACTTGGAATGGTGCACCCCAATATAACTATGGTATGTAGTGTTATACCAATACTCTGCCCAATGTAACTAGTGAATCCATTCTGTTGGCCGTTCACCACAAAAACACCTGAGATAAGCTTCCAAGCCTCCGTTTACTATTTCGGTTTGGCCATCTGTTTGCGGGTGATTAGTCGAACTTCGATGTAATTTGGTTCCAGCTAATCTGAATAGCACATTCCAGAAGTTACTAACAAAGACCCTACCCTGATAAAAAACAATAGATCTAGGATATACATGTAGCCTCACCACCTTCTTCACGAAAACTTCAACTACTGATTTGGCGGAGTAAAGATGTTTCAATGCTAAGAAATGAGCATATTTACTCATCCTATCCACTACTACAAATATAACATCATATCCGGCAGCTTTAGATAATCCATCTATGAAATTCATAGATATATCATTTCATGTTATATCAGGTATTTCCAAAGGCACTCACAACGATGTAAGGGACAAGGCTAAAGTCTTATTCCTTTGACAAATCAAACATTCTTCACAGTACTTTTTTATATCATTCTTCATTCCATCCCAATATAATTCTTCCATGATTCTTTTATAGGTTCTTAGGAAACTAGAATATCCTCTAAAAACTTAATCATGATAAGTATGCAAAATCATTGGTAATAAAGAGGAAAACTTTGAAATTACTAACTGACCTTTAAATTGCAAAACACCTTGGTTCACTGTGAAATGAAGAATGTCATTTGGATGCTGCTCCACCGTCTCTTTAATTTCCTTCAATTTAGGATCTTTCTCAACCTCTTCTTGGATAATGGTCAAATCAATAAATGTTGGTGCTGAAATTTAGTTTAGATGAACTGTAGGAGGGACCCGAGAAAGAGCATCAGCTGCCTTATTTTCCAACCCTGGCTTATATACCACTTTAAACGAATACCCCAAAAGTTTGGCAATCCATTTCTAATATTGTGGCTATATGACCCGTTGTTCAATTAAAAATTTCAAGGACCTTTGATCAATTTTCACTAAGAACTTCCTTTCCAACAAATACGGATGCCATCTTTGGACACCAAAGACAACAACTATTAGCTCCCTCTCATAAACTGGTCGTACACGATTTCTCATACTCAATGTTCTACTAAAATAAGCTATTGGTTTTTTAGCTTGAGTCAGCATTGCTCTCACACTATACCCTGATGCATCTGTCTTTGTCTCAAAAGGTAAATTAAAATCAGGCATAGCAAGTACCGATATAGTCATCATTGATAGTTTCAATTTCTCAAAAGATGCATTTGCTTCCTCATTCTATCTAAACACTTCAACTTTCAATAACTGAGTTAAAGGTCTCACAATGCCTCCATAATTCTGCACAAACCTTTGATAATAACTGGTCAACCCCAAAAATCCCCTTACTTCTTGAAAACACAAGTTGGAGTTGGCCATTCTCTAATAGCTTTTATCTTTTTCGGATCAACTTTTGCTCCTTGCTCTGAAATAATATGTCCCAAATAGCCTATTCTTGCCTTAGCAAGCTGCATTTTTTCAAATTCACATACAATGTATTTTCTCTAAGAATTCCCAACACTAATTCCAAGTGTTGCAAATGCTCCTCAAGGCCTTTGCTATAAACCAGTATATCATCGAAGAAAACATGCACAAATCTTCTCATATAAGGTCTGAAAATGTTATTCATTAATGCCTGAAAAGTAGACGGGGCATTAGTCAATCCAAAAGGCATGACCAAAAACTCATAATACCCTTCATAAGTTTGGAAAGCGATCTTTTCTTCATCATCCTCGTTCATGCGAATCTGGTCGTACCCGAATTTGAGATAAATCTTTGTGAAAACATTAGCTCCATTCAATTCATCAAATAACTCTTCTACTACTGGTATGGAAAACTTATCAGGAATAGTCACATTATTCAACGCCCGATAATCTACACAAAATCTCCAGCTTTCATCCTTCTTTCTAGCCAACAATACCGAACTAGAATAAGGGCTGGTACTCGGTCTAATAATTCCCGACGATAACATTTCATTAACTAAGCGTTCCATCTCCTCCTTATGTTGATGTGCATATCGATAAGGTCTTACATGATCTGTTCCCTTCTTTAAATGGATATGATGTTCAGTTCCTCTTTTCTGTGGTAATGTTTCTTGCCACTCAAAAACATTGGTGAACCTTTTCAGCAAGGATGGAATAAAATTATCAACATTAGGTTGAACTTCTTCATCATATATTTCTTCTATAGACAAACCATACTCCAAGGCTCGGCATTGTACTAAAAATTCATGAACTTCTACTCCCCATGATTTCATCATACTCTTCAAGCTTACTCTTGTTTTTGTGAGGCTTGGATCTCCCCTAGTAATGATTTTCTTACTCTCACGCTAAAATGTCAAAATTAAGTTCCTCCAATCTACCTCAGTTACTCCAAGATAAGGTAGCCACTGCATTCCAAGGATAACATCCACGCCTCAAAGCTCCAATGGTAAGAAACTATCAATTATCTTTCATTCTCCAATGAGTACTTCCACCTTCCCACACACACCTTTCCCTTTAATAGTTGTTTCTTAACCCAAAATAACTTCATAATTAGTGGTCGCTTTTATGGGCAAATTCAATTCAATGACCAACTTCTCATAAATAAAATTGTGGGTAGCTCCACAATCTATCAATATCACTACCTCTTTTTCCTTCACCTTCCCTTTTACCTTCATAGTTCCTAGATTTGTCAATCCTACAACTGAGTTGATGGATAGATCAATATTTAGATTCTCCATAGCTTCTACTTCAATAATTTATTCTTCACATTCCACTTCACTCGATTCTTCTTCAATAATCTCTAATTCTTCACCATTCTCTCTAACAACTAAAATTTGCAATTCTTTTTGTTCCATGGCTTTACATCTATGCCTAGCGTAATACTTCTCCTCACATCGAAAACAAAGTCCCTTTTCTTCTTCTAGATTGAAATTATGCATCTAATAGTTGTTTTATAGGACCTTCCCTTCGGTTTTCACTAGTCATTACTACTTTAAGGGTTATTGCTCTCATTGGCATATTTCCCCCGCCTTGCACAGTTGTTGTGTTGACAGTGGTATTCTCTTTCAATCTGGTTAAATTATTCTGCACTTTACTCCCACAAACACTTACAAGTCTTGTGTCCTTCCAAACCATTTCTCTATTTTCCAATTTCAAAGCTAATTTCATCATTCGAGCCTATCCCAAGGGTCCAAGAGCATCTACCTCCGTTTTCAACCATGGACTAAGTCCATTCCTAAAAGTTTCTTTAATCACCATCGCCTGTAAAAAGGCCTCAGGAGCTAATAGCTTATCAAAACGGTTCCTATACTCTTTCACCGTTATTTTTTTGGCAAATTTCTAGAAACCGTCCGACCAAACTTCCATCTCTAATGGTTCTAAAACAAATCAGTAGCTTATGTTTCAAATCTCCCCAACTGATAAAAGCTTCCCTCTCATCTTGTGAACGATACCAATCAAGAGCCCAACCTTCGAAACTTATAACTGCCACTGCTAACTTCTTTATTTTTGTCAAACTATAAATCTTAAAAAAACGATCTGCTCAAAATAACCATGAATCTGGATCTGTGCCATTGAAAATCGACATCTCTACCTTCTTAAATTTACTACACCAATTGATTTATCTTTCTCTTAGTTCTTAATGCTTTTAGATCCTTCACCAAATTCATCCATAATGGTTGCAGAACTCTTAACATTTCTCAGAAAATCCTATGAATCAATCATCATCACTGACTTTTCTCTGATTATGCCATCAAGGTATTTCAAAACCACTTCTCTATCTATCTATTCATATTCTCAATGCTTTTCGAAATCAAAGACATATTCTCCTCCATCTTCGACAACTTCTGGAACTCAGTACACATTTCAGAAATTTCTTGTTTGAGAACATCTAACCTCTCATCTCCCTTCCTTGCCATCTTCTACAGTATGCCTAGGTTCAGCGCTCTTATACCAAATTGATAGAACACTGATGTAGTGTTTCTAAATATTAAATATTTGCAACAGAAAATTACAATAATAACAAGTCTATTGATCTTCAAGACAAGGATTAATATAACCCAATTGATAATTTAAAGACAAATTCAAACAGACAACTACACCTAACTGAACACAAATAAAACATTCAACAACTTTGTTCCTATCCAGAAATTCACCACAAAGAAATTACAACATAAAAGACAACAAAGAACGTAAGAACCTGACTCTCTCCTTCCCCTCTCTCTCAAGGAGTAATGAAACCCACTTTCTTCTTACTAACTACCCCCTTCTCTCATTCGAAATGGCCTTTTAACTTCCCTTGTCAAAATAACTGTTGTTGGGCCCACTCAAAACATTTTTCTCTCTCATTTTTGTTTTCCATCTTCTGTGCTTCATTCTAACCTTATCCTTATTTCTTTTATTATAAGTAAATAGTAATGGGGTCTAACAGGTTCTCCGTTTTATTTAACTATATTCTTGTAAGGATGAAGTTGGTTAATTGTTGTTCATTACAAAAAAAAAATGAAAGAAAACTATAATGCCCATATCCAAAAAAAAGGAAGTTCTATTGAAGAGGAGCCTTGATGAAAGGATTATTTTGAGTAAATAATAGGCATTTCGTGAAGAAAGTACGTGTTGAAGTTTAGTGACACGGTAAGAAGAAGCATTAATTCACGCTAAGAGTTAGGAGTTCTATTATGGTAGCGCAAAGTGAAATTAGGTAAAAGGAGTTGTCGTTTGTAGCCTATCGCGAGAAGAAGAAGGCGAGGAAGAAATTTAACCTTCAGAGAAGATAGGTTAGAATTTCAAGAAAAAATCTAATCTTGAGTTGACAGTTGGCTACATATTAAGCCTAAGTTGTTTGCATGGTTTGGTAAGATATAAGCTGACATGTGTATAATGTAAGTAGAACATGGCAAACCAAGGAAGGCTTAAGTGGTGACTGAGCATCTTAAAAGGATTAGTATAAATAAGATTGGGAAGGATTAAAGAAAGGATGTTATTCTGAGAATTTTACTAAGTGTTAGGCGAGAAGAAGGAGCTGAAGTTAGGCGTTCTGAAAGGAAGGAAACTAAGTGTTTTTGTGAGTGATTTTTCAAAAGAAAGAATTATTTTGAAAGCATTATTTCCAAGTCTTATGTTGTACTTATGTTAATGCGTTAATATATGTTAATCAATGTTATTGTTGTGTTGTTATTATTGTTGTTGTTATTTGAAAAGAGAAAACTATTGATTTCTATGTGATGCTTGTGTGCCAATAAACCATTAGTCTTATTTATATCAAGTGATCAATTGTTATGTGGTGTGCACATAATGTATAAAGGCGTTGTGTGGATGGCCTGTGAAATGAGAAATAAATCAGAAAAATTCTCGGATATGCAAGATGCCGGTGAGAGTGAATCCCAGTAGTATTGGCGTAGGAAATGATTCATGTTCTTGGTGGAAAGGAATAAGATAAGCTAATTCATGATTTCTGTGATTTTGTAAAATGAGGCGTTGTGAGTCTATGCTTATGAAAATGAAAAGTAATTTCTGTGATTGAATTGTATTCCCCAAAAGCTATTCCTAAACTCTAACTCACCAAATCTTTTACTTACGTTTTAAGTTTCTCTTCCCTAGGTTATTAGACTTTGAAGCCAAGTAAAGAAGGGTGAGGTGAGTTGCTACGTGTTGAGGCAAGCAAGCTAGACGTTGAGTTGAAGAAGTTGATCTAGGGGTGAAAGAAGTTTATGTTTTAGGTCTTGTTGTAAAGAAAGCATGAGTTCTATTGTAATTGGTGTAAAGTGTTAAGTTAATAAAAAGAAGAAGTGTTTATTTCGCTGCATTGTTTGATACTTATTGTTTAGTAGTTAAAAGAGCTTAAGTATAACTAAGTTAAGTTGTTTGATTTTGATTTTTGAAGTTGTTCCGCTTACTAGGCATTCAACATTTATCATGTGGTGTGATACACGTTAAGTGTCTAGGTGGCACGCCTAAACTTGATTGGGTAAAACGACATTTGGGGCAGGGCGTGACAAAAATTTTGAAAAATATATTTAACAAACTGCAATCCATATTTTATTCAAACAAAGATTTGTATAATTATTTAATAAAAAACTTTTAAAATAAAAATAGTAATCCTAAAACAAATTATGAAGAATTCAACAAACTGCACCTATCACACCCACACCCAGACCATATGCTCTTAGCGACATTGTGAAGCAGGCAAATCTCGTCGTTAGCTACATTCAACTTTACTATGTAAATTGTATTTTTATGAATACACAATAAAACCATAACATTATATAAAACAATAAATGTCAAGATCTTTGAACTACATGATTTTCACAAATTAAACTTAGTTAGAGAATCACATACCTTGATCGATGGTCTTTTAAGGGATTATGTTTTTCTCACTTAACCTCCATTAACTTAATTAATTTTCTTGATGGAAAAGAGGAAAATATTTTAATGAGATAGTGAGAGGATGAATCCCTAAAGGTTCTATTTATAGACACCACTCATCATGGTGTTTAATTGGGACATTATCTTTTTACTTAATGGGCCTAATAAAATAATAGGCCCAAAAGAGATAAAATAACATATAATGCGTATGGACCACATTAATAATAATATTATGTTTAAAATAAATCTGACATTCTCCCACTTGGCCCATTGACATTATTTATCATATATGTTCATCGACATAATGTGCAAAATTAAACTTCATAACATATCATGTCAAGTTAAAGAAACTACTAAAAGATCATGGTGGTCATACATCATTGCACTAACATACTCCCTTCCATGTATCACTGAAATAGTTCTTCTATTAACATGATCTATAATAAATATAGTCAATAACGGTCCAACAATAAGTGCCTTTATCAAAGATGATGTTCTGTTTAACATAATTCATTTATGTATATATTAATTAATCATAAGAACAGAACCATGATATAAAATCAGAAACAATAAACAATTGAGCTCATATTGTCAAATAACATAATCTTAATTTCACTAATGATATCTTCTAATGCCCATCCATTTAACATGATCATTGAATGTCTTTAGTGCTAATGTGTTTGATTGACACTCTTTTGTTTCTGAACTGCTTCTTTAACAACAAGTATTTTAATTCCACAAGTTTAGCACCTTTAGAATACTTGTCGTTTTTTAGAAGAAAACTACTGCAGAATTATCACAATAAATTCTCAACAGCTTTGCAATACTGTCGACAATTCCAAATCTTGAGATAAAGTTCTATAGCCATAAAACATGAATTATAGCCTTAAAGCATGCTACAAAATTCGACCTCTATAATGGATGCAACAACAATACACTGCTTCACATATTTTCATGAAATTGCACCTTTAGTTAATAAGAACAAATAGCCAAAGGAGGATTTTCGTGTATCCACACACGAAAAAATCTGGATCTGAATATCCAATCACCTCAAGATGATCAGATCTCTTGTAAGTAAGCATATAGAACAAGGATTATAATTAAACTTACTCTCACTGATCCTTAGGTATATACATCGATCAACAATGTTTTCTTTAAAACCAAAAGATGTTGATCGTATCATTGAAGCTTGTTTAAGTTCATATATTGACCTCTTTAATTTACATGTCATATATTCCTTTTGTTCAACCATAAAACCTTCTAGTTGATCCATGAACACTTCTTCATCTAAATTCTCATTTAAAAAGGTAGTTTTTACATTTATTTGATGAAGCTCAAAATCATAATGAGCTACTAATGCCATAATAATCTTAATGAGTCCTTTTTCGAGACAAGAGAAAATGTCTCTTTGTAGTCAATGTCATCTTTCTAAGTATAACATTTGGCAACAAGTCTAGCCTTGTGTCATTCGATATTGCCATTTGAGTCACGTTTGATCGTAAAAAGACCCATTTACACCCAAACCTTTTATTTCCTTTAGGCAATTCTACAAGGTCCTAGACTTCATTATCATTCACTGATTTAACTCTTCTTTCATGGCATCTAACCATTTTGAAGAATTATTTTCTTTAATGTCTTGTGAAAACAAAATTGGATCATTATTAATATTTAAGTCAAATTCTGACTCATACAAATAAACCACATAGTCATCAGAAACAACGGATCTTCTTTGTCTAACAGATCTCCTTAACTCTATTTCTTGTGGTCCCTGAGTTATAGGTTCATTTGTTATAACATCAATATGTGGTGTTTGACCATTAATTTGTTCTTCTTGTGGATTGTTAATAGAGTCAACAACTATAAGAACAACTTGAGAAGAAGTTATAGATGAAGGAATTTCTACCCTAACTTTTTGAATTTTCACTTTATGTGGTTCCAAACTCCCACTAATTACGTCATTATCAATGAACTTTACATTTCCATATTCAACTATTCATATATTATGGTTAGGACAATAAAATCTATACCCTTTTGATTTTTCTAGATAACCAATGAAAAAACCACTGGTTGTTCTTAAATCTAGTTTCCTTTTGTGTGGATTATAAATTATTACTTCCACTTGACAACCCCGAAAATGCAAATACCTTAAACTAGGTTTCCTTACTGTCTACAATTCAAAAGATATCTTTAGAACTGACTTACTAGGAACCCTGTTTAATAAATATTGAGCGGTTCTTAATATATACATCCACAAGGACACAGGTAAAGATAAATTAAATTAACATGCTTCTAACTATATTACTCAATGTACAATTACGTGTTTCTACAACACCATTTTATTGTGGTGTTTTAGTATTGTGTATTGAGCACATATACCATGACTTTCTAGGAATTTAGCAAATGAGTCAAAACAATGTGCTTTCTTACATATTTTTCATAAATTTTATAAAATCCTTAACATTTTTAATATTGTCATTGTTGACTTGATATTGTTTCCTACAATCATTCGTATAAACATTAAGCTTAATCTATTTGATCTTTCTCAAGTTTTATAGAAAAATACATCCTCATCAGTGCTAGCAGAAGTAAGTGCAGCAAATTTCTCTTAAGAATACCAAATCAAGATTCAAAACTCCAAGATGGAATTAGATTTGTCTGCACCAATAAGAGAAATTGAGTACATTAAACTTGATTATAGATGTAGCATGCGAATGAAGAGACACGTGAGCGGATGCTACAATTACAAAATAAATATGCTTATACATTATTGCTTTGAGAATAAAGATAAAGATATAACATGGATTTAGATAATATTAAATAATCCTTACTATATACATTGGAGTTCTTCTTTGGAAGACACAACAATGTATAATATTTATACTTAATTGATGTTATATTTAATTTCACATAATTGGCAATTTAAATGCTTAAATTAGCTACATTAGTTATCTTTGGATATGCTAACAATATCTAACCAAACACCTCAGTTAACCACAATAAGATTCAAAATTATAAAACTACTAATTACCTTTGGACAAATTAAATTTTATAATAACGAAAATTAGCACACTCATAACGAATCATTAATGTTTCATAATATCATCTCATTCATTAGCATCAAATGAGCATGAGTAATTGAATCAACTTTAATTCGATGTCTAAAGATCTACCAATTTGGCCACTTTGGTGACTAACAAAATGTTCATAACATAGGCATCATGATAAAACAAGTCCAACTAACCATAATAAGATTCAAAATTATAAAACTACTAATTGTCTTTGGACAATTTAATTAAATGTTTTATAATAATGAAAATCAATATACTCATGATAATATCTATATGTTTCATACTATCATATCATCCATTAGCATCACATAAACATGAATAATTGAGTTAACTTTAATTTAATATCTATTAAACTTACTAACTTGGTCACTTTGATGACTAACAAATTATTCAAATATAGATTTCATATTGAAATAATCACAAATAATTATTTTCTTAATTTGCAAAACAATATCAATGTAGTATATATATATAAGACTTGCTAATTTGGTCACTTTGGTGACTAACAGATTATTCCTATAACATACAGATATCAAATAACATAATTTTCAAGTGATTTTAATAACAAAATTTGCAAAAATATCAACATTGCAAATAATTTTATCAAAACTCTCATTCAATCTAAATTATGTAAAAATCACAAGGATAAGTGGATACTTTGAACCATACCTTATATCATTATCATTATATATCCATAACACATAAAATATAATTGATACATAATTTATGTGATCATCATAAAAGTAGTTGCACGGATTTTGAAAATCTAAGAATAATAGATTTAAATCAATCGATCAATTTTGAAATTCACGGGAATTCTTCAATATAAAAAACAATAATAAATCAATAAATACAGAATTCGGCATGTCCTAAAGGCTTATTAGAGTGAAAGTTCTCCCCACAAACCAACACAATTTCTTTCAGCATGTTTTGTCCTCACTCACATGCATCCTAGAAAAATTTTCACGAGGTCACCCAACATAAAATTGCTCCAAGCTAAGCATGTTTAACTTTGGAGTTCCTATGATCGAGTCATCGAAAAGGAAGATACACTTTGTTGGTATAGGTAGCAACTTTTTAATTTTTGTCTTTTTTAACATTACTTTCATGTCCTAGATCCCTCTCATTCAGATGTGATATCGGTTCATTAATGTCCCCTTCCTAAATTCGGGGCGTTACATTTTTTTACTACTACTATTAATTTTCTTAATTTTTTCTCATCCAATAGAGTTTTTCATCTATCAAAGAAAAATCAAGCAAAATTATTTTGTAGCGGAAACATGAAATTTATACCTTACACGTCAATGAAAAATCATAAGTTTTCAATCAAGTCTCTGATACCACATGTAAGTTTTATTTTTATGAATACACAATAAAACCATAACATTGTATAAAACAATAAATGTCCAGATCTTTGAGCTACATGGTTTTCACAAATTAAACTTAGTTAGAGAATCACAAACATTGATCCATGAACGGTCTTCTAAGGGATTGTGTTTCTCTCACTTGACCTCCATTAACTTAATTAATTTTCTTGATGGGGAAGAGGGAACTATTTGAATGAGGCAATGAGAGGACCAATCCCTAAGGTTTTATTTATAGACATCACCCATCATAGTGTTTAATTGGAGCATTATCTTTTCATCTAATGAGCCTAATAAAATAATATGCCAAAAAGAGATAAAACAACATATAATGCATATGAGCCACATTAATAATAATATTATATTTAAAATAAATCTTAATATTATATTTAAAATAAATCTAACATAACTAATATCTTACAAAAAGGGAAACTACTTGTTTTTAAAAAAATCACAGTCCTTTAGCTAATATCTAATTCACTGTAAATACAAAAAAAAAAAAATCTTTAAAAAATATAACAAACCTCCAAAATATTTAGAACGAAAAAAAAAAAAGTCTGCATGCTCATAATAAGAAATACAAAAAATACCACAGTCAACACTTGATTGATCGTCCACCCGCACATGTGTA
This sequence comes from Cucumis hystrix, assembly GCA_025688845.1. Lineage (NCBI taxonomy): Eukaryota > Viridiplantae > Streptophyta > Magnoliopsida > Cucurbitales > Cucurbitaceae > Cucumis > Cucumis hystrix. The sequence continues at coordinate 1,227,379 of JACWES010000013.1, forward strand.
ATTCTTCTTCTAAGTGATCATGACACATGATCATGTAGGAAATGATACACGATCGTGTAGTTCTTTTTAACGATAGAAAAATGCTTCGTGTATTCTTCTTCTAAACGATCATGATATGCCATCGTGTAGAAATCAATACACAATCGTGTAGTTCTTTTTAACAATGAAAAAAATGCTTCAAATCTAAACGATCGTGTTGATTAGATAAGCGGCTCATTTAGATCATATCAAAGTGATATTTAAACGATTTTGATATTCTGGAAGAGGAGCTGTAAGAAAGAAAGAAAGAAAACAAAGATGAATAAAAATAGAAAGAAAATCTTGAAGATGAGCTAAAGAAATCTGGAAGAGAAGATGAATAAATCGAAAAGAAGAAGAAAAAAGAGAAGTGATGAATCACCCGCAATATCAAGGGAAAATTTGAAATTTATGAAAAAAATTTATTGACTTCATGGACTTTTTGATTTTATTACACGAATCGTAAATATTTTAGTGTGTTTGTTATATTTATGAAGATTAACAATTTTTTTTTTAAATATAACAAACCGACAAAATATTTAAACTATATAAAACAATTTTAAAAATGGAAAAAGCTAACATACCCCCAATGGAAAATACAAAAAATGTCATAGTCAACATGCGATTAATTGACTACATGTGTGCATGTAATTCTTCTTCTAAACGATCACGATACGCGATCGTGTAGTAAATGATACACAATCATGTAGGTAGGGGTGTTCAAAATAAAGTTGAAAACCGAACTAAATCACTAACCGAATCGAAACCAAACCGAAATCTAATGCATACAGTTCGGTTCGGTTTCTATTTAAAAAAAACCCGCATAAAATTCGGTTTGGTTCAGTTTAAGATGTTAAGAACTGATTCTCAAACCGAACCAAATTACTTTATTTAAAATTTTTAAATATATATATATAAATAATATGTTAATAATAAGATTTTTTTTAGACTTCAAAGCGGGTATAAAGGCAAAAATCAAGGAGAGGAACGAGAAGGAGAAGAATGACTTAATCAAAACATAAAGGACAAGTTGTCTTGACAAAGTTTGTATGACTGTAGGACTTTTATTTATCTTAGGTGGATTTTGAAACTTCTATGTTTTGATGGACTTTCAAATTTCAATATTTGAAACATCTATGTCTGTAATTTTGAAATTTCTATGTTTGTAACTTTGTATAAGCGGTTCGATTTTGATTCGGTTTTATTTATGCATATGTGGTTCGCTTTCCATTCGGTTTGACACAGATGAGCGGTTCGGTTAGGTTCAAATAAGATTTTTTTTTCATTTTACGGTTCGGTGCGGTTTTAGCTTCAAACCGAATCAAACCGAACCACGAACACCCCTACATGTAGGTAGTATCAACACCGGCCACACGAGCGCGTGTAATTCTTCTTTTAAACTATCATTATACATAATCGTGTAGGAAATGATACACGATATGTATAGTTCATGATTCACGATTGTTAGTTCATGATAAACGATGGTTCTGAAAAAGTCCTAATAAATAATCGTGTAGATGATGATACACAATCATGTTGTTCATGATACATTATCAAGTAGTTCATGATAAACAATGGTTTTGAAAAGCCCTAATAATTGATTATGTAGATCATGATACACGGCCGTGTAGTTCATGATAAACTATAGTTTTGAAAAGCCCTACGGTAAACAACCATGTAGTTCATCTCTGTCCACAACACATTGAAAAAAATAAATACAAGATTGATGATTGATTGAAAACAAAGATAATAATAGCAGAAGCATAATGAAAAAGAATAATAATAATTGTAGAACAATTATCATAATTTCAAAAAAAATATAAAAGAAAAATTGCAAAAAAAGAAGAGAAGGAGAATACCGCTACTATGAAGAAGATGAAAAGGAAGAAAAAAGAAATCAGATTCGTACGAAATGCAAAAGCGACAAGGAAAAACCTAGAATATTTTAAAAAGTGACCGATTTCATAAGTTTTTTATTTTATTATATGGGCAGTAAATATTTTAGAATTTTGTTACATTTATAAAAATTAACGAAAAAAAATGTGTTGTTGGTTGACTTTGGAGAAGAATTTTATGTCCAACATTGCGGAACCAATAAATATGACCTCAGTTTTACCTTCAATAGTGTCTAAAAAGAGCTCACCAAGCTATAGAAGAGGCATCCCATTGTTTATTCCTGAATTTCCTCTTTCCTAAAGCTACGTCAAGAAAAGTACAACCCTATTTTCAGGTCAAACATTCTAGCCATCAACAACTTGATCATAATCTAAAGAATGCAATTCGCACTTGTCCGGATGACATATTGCCCTTATGTGACTACAATGAGTTTCAAGAGTGTTTCACTTATCATAAACTTGATGAGCTCCACAAATACAAGATAATATTGTCTACGTTCATGAACGTCTTTCGACTATATGCTAAAGGTTTGGGCTACAGGACATTTTAACCATATTTTATGGTTGGATGCATTGAAAGCTAGCAAGCTTGAGGTTTTGGTGCCTTTGAATAAGTTTGTCGTTGATACTACTAATGTCATAGTTACTCGAGAGACAGGGAAGCAACCATATTGGGTTCGCTCAATGATCATTTGAAGACACGAATTGAGAGCATCATACTTCGAGAGACTTGGGGAAAGGATGCTGTATAGAAATAATAATCCATCGTTTATTTCATCAGAATTATGGGGAAGATGTTGACAGTGAGGGTACCTTTGTGTGAACAACAACTGCCATAGTAGAACACAGCTTGATGTGTACTATAAGTTAAATGTCAAACTTTCGAATTATCTACTTTAATTCTTAAATTTTCATAAAACTTTAGTTAGGGAAACTGAACATAAAATGAAATGAGACTAAATGAAAACAAAAGAAAGAATGGTCGAAACAATGGATGGGAAGAATTCAAGAATCCAAATATGTCTTTTGCTTCATCAGCTATGAGAAACAATATTTGGTATAACCCTCTTGGCCTCTTCAATCTCTCTTCCACCGATAAATGCACTTTCATAAAACTACTTTAGTTGAGTTGTTGTGGACATGGATTAAAATCTCAATTTCACGAGTCTAAGCCTTTCAACTTATCATGTAAACCACTTCCTACTACGGAAGTTTTAAGCACCAAACTAACATTTCAAAAACCACAAACCAACTAAATAGACAAACAAACCAAGTCAATTGAAGATTTCAATAACTTCAACCACTATAATTGAGTGTTAGTTGTTACCATGAAACCAAATTGAATTCATCCTTAAAAAACCTCAGATATTGGTCAGTTTTAGTGCAAACGCGAGCTACTTGTCACTTGATATATCAAGATCTCAGTAGGAGAACAAATCATTACATCTTCTGAAGGGAAAAAACACTCTACATATGAAATTGATGGGGCAAAAATTCTTCAGAAACAAATTCACATGTGACAGACAGGCTAACTAAAAAAGCACAACAATCATATGATCCATTGAATAAAGAAGAGTCGTTAGATCTTTCCTCAATAGGTTCTAGTGGCCATATAGATCTTCCTCTCCTTACAAGTCACTACACACAAGAGAAATGGTAATATTCTAACCATCTAGTGAGTACTCGAAGAAGTTTACGGATTAACCAACACTTCAAATACCGACGTGAACCCAACCCCTCTAATTTCATCCACATATCTCTACTCTAAAAGTATGGCTGTTCTGGAATTCTTCAATGGTTGTGTTTAACTAACCGATCAATGCCTTCATGGTCACACATCTTCCTATGTTGTGGCAGCCATCTGCCTCAGTTTTGCTTGTAAGATCAAGCCAGCTTCATCTGCTACTTTCTTCTTTTTAGTAGCAATCTGCATGTTGAAATGGTGAAATAATCAAAATAAACATTTTTCCAAGGAAATAAATGTTAAATCTTTTATATCTACATTTACAAGGTATCCAGACAAACTTGCTTTCACTGCACCGATTTCATGGGACAACCTACTAGACTGCAACCTGATTGCCAAGGAAATTCGAACAATATTAAATCTTAGGTAGGTGACCTTCAAAGATCGAACTCATCTTCTTATTTCCTTATTAAATCCAGGATCCTTAATGACCACTAGCCAAAGATGGTTAGGAAATAAATAAAAATTTGTGTACATTTACTCTTCTTTTTTTTTTATTTGAAACTGAGGCCAGCCCCACCTTGATTTTCACCCGAAGGTAGCACACCGAACGGTGGATCTAGAAATTTTGTTGATGGAGGCTTTATAGTTATAGTAAAAATAATCTGAAAAAAAAAAGGAGTAGGATGAAACCTGGGGTTTTACCACTAGGTTAACTTCTGAGATTGATATTATTTCAGTTTTTATATATATATTATATAAAGAGCATAAAGTTGGGTAGGGCTTGAGCCCCTTGAGCCTCGACTAAATCCACCAATGAGCACACTCCTCTAGTTCCCCCTAAAAAACTTTAAGCCCAAGGTCGGCTCTTCAAGGGACAAGGACATGGTTAGGTTTGGACCATTACTGCTAGAGGACTAAAACTCGTAATTCACACTCGCCTAAACACTAGCAAATGCAAAGGTAAACTGTGGAAATCTATGAAAGTGATCGAACGCTCAAACTGTGCTAGACAAGGTGTTTAGTGGTTCGATTGCCAAAACAATATTTCAAGTATACTTAAAATATCAGTTAGTGAATGGGTAATCCGTAATTTGATATACATTGATTGAGAGAATTAGCCTTGGAGTTTGTTAGTTGTCTGAAGTACATTCGAAATGTCAGTGAATAGATAATTGGATATACGGTGTTTGTTGGAAAACTTAGAATTAGCTTTGACAAGGTTGTCAATTGTCTGAACCCAGACCAAAATCATCAACTCGACCACACTGTGAAGTTTGGATTGCCTAGAGTGACGAAACATGGTCAGCCATACATGTGCTGAGATGCACCTTAGCCTACATACTCTGATAGCTGTATGATGACAAAGGTTCACTTTAAACACCTAGGTCCCCATGGAATTCTGTCATCTACTGGAACTGTACTTAACAATTCAAAGCCCATTGTCAAGCCAAAGAAGCACGGTTCACTAAATAAATTCCTATCTCTCTATCTCTGAGATGCTTGAATTTTTCAAAAATCCATGGACATGCAGGAGAGAAACGTTATATCCCTGCGTTAGCATGTTTGTTGATGTGACTACTCTCTAATCGAGAGATTCAGGATTAGAAGTGATACTTGAAGACTTGAATTTGCAATCTTTAGCTGAGCGGCCGCTAAAAATCTGGATCCTCCTTGCTCTCTCAGTTACTTAACAAGATTAGACGCTATGATGAGAGCTCGAACTCCATATTTCGTCCTATGTTGTTGAACCACTTGGATTAGCTACTCACCTTGACAAGTCCATCAAACTTGTGGGAACTATTTTACAAGGAAAAGATGGTAGGTGGTACATGTCAAATAGCCTAGAAGTACGGCCTAAACTTATGGGTAGTGACCACTCACACAAGCACCTTTTTAAATTTTTTCCCAACACTAACAGTACACAGGAAATAATAGGCCTTTTTGCAAAGTACCCAGGAAACTACCTCATTTTCCTCGTTATCAAAGAATCTGCTAACAGCATAAGCATACACTTCTGAGTAATTCTTGGGTTTCGAAGTATGAGGAATACCAATGCACAACAGCTGTTCAAAACTTAAGCATGATTTTTTTTTTAAACTTAAGGTGCAAACAATAAACAAATTCAAATAAAAAGTTATAACATTGTGAATACTTTATGGCGGTAGATCATCGTGAGCAAGCATGGCCTCCATCCTTTTGTTTGGGTGGAGAAAGGGGTTAAAGGCACACACTGAAATCCTTGAAAAGACATTTCCTTTGAGCTTCCAACCTTCTCTCGTTTCATTTGGAGTATTGTAGGGGACGGTAGGGGAGAAGGGACGTTTTTGTTTGGAGTCCTAACCCCAGTCATGGTTTTTAATGTAAGTTCTTTTTCTCTTTGTTGTTGGATCCCTCTCCCTTTAGAGAGTCTGTTTTTTACATTGTTTGGAGGATTAAGGTTCCGAAGAAACTGAGCCTCTTTATCTGGCAAGTTTTGCTTGGATGTGTGAACACTATTGATAGCTTGTTAGGAGGAGAAGCGCGCTTGTTAGGTCTTTCTATTGTATTCTTTATTGGAAGGCGGACGAAGATCTTGATCATCTCTATTGAGAGTGACAGTATGAGTGGTTTATGTGGAGCTCTTTCTTGCGGGAGTTCGGTTTTGCTGGCCAAAGAAGTGTTCGGACGACAATTGAGGAGTTCCTCCTCCATCCGCCTTTCAAGGAGAAAGGCCATTTTCTGTTGTTTGCAAGGGTAGGTGTTGTAATTTGGGATATTTGGGATGAGAGGAATGAGAGAAATGATCGGGTGTTTAGAGGTAGGGAAAGGAATCCTCATGAGGTCTAGTCTTTAGTGAGATTTCATGTGTAACTTTGGGCTTTGGTATCAAAGACCTTCTGTAACCATTCCCTTAGTAACATTTTACTTAGTTGGAACCTCTTATTTTAGGTGGGGTGTTTTTGTGGACTTGTTCTTTTGGATGCTCTTGTATTCTTTCATTTTTTCTCAATGAAAGTCGTTACTTCTCTCAAAAATAACATTGTGAACACTTGTGAAAAACTCAGAAAATTACTGATAAGGATATTTCAAGAGAATCTTTAAGGTTATATCATGAGCTTCTGGGAAGGGCTCTCGTCTCACAGCGTCCCTTTCAAATAGCTAAGTAGATGTGATATGACATACTATTTTTGGGATCTCTGAAGGCCTCACAAGTCACATTCCTCAGACAACTAAATTTTGCTTCGCTAAATAAAGTCTACCAAAAATCAAATGACTCAGAAATAAACTTTCCTTTGCAAAATAAAGTCTACCAAAAACCTAGATTCCCTACCGACGATCATGTCCAGTACCTACAGTGCCAGTGAGGACTGCTTCAAAATTAAGTGACAGAAAAACATTCACCTCCAATCATAGACATAGCACAAAGTCAAGATATTAGAACCTGAATTCCTACATGGAATATCAAAGGGATTTTTGCATCTCTAAAGAAGAATATAGGATTAAACGTAAATTGATAAAAAGAAAAAAACATTAGAAATAAAAACAATTTTATACAATAACTCAAATATTTAAGACCTCATTTAACAACAATTTCATCTGTTCTTTCCTATTTTAAAAAATACTACGCGTGTTCAATCAATTTAGTTTTTCATGCTTTAAAACGTTTTGAAAGAAACTTCTCATTTTTTAGTTTAAAAATTTTGTTATGATCATAGCAACTACCAACGTTTTTATGCTATATTTCATTCACAAACAATGTTGCAGAATTAACATCATGGAACTACAATACATGGTTCAGTCGTTCAGATATCAACACTTCTTTCGCTATCATGCTAACTTGAAAACTTTTTATTCCAAATTCAACTTCAAAGTAGTAAAAATACCTCGATTAGTTGGTCAAAATTCGACCTCAGCAATTTGATCTTTCGCTCACAGTAATCTTTTCCATCAGCCATTGTTTTCTGATTCAACCATCAGATCATGAGAACACATTACTAACATCAATACATGATAAACTGATATTATTTTGACAAAGATGGATCATAACTCTTACTCATTGAGTAGTAAGTTCCTAATTGAAACTAACAACCAGCATCAATCAATACTAATGAATCAGAACAAATTCTGATAAGTAGGAAAGATTTATCTAGATGAAGTGCTCTATTTAGAAGGTAAATCTGCAAGTAAGTCATTCGGATCCTGTTTGAAAACCATTTGGATTCTAGTTCTAAATTTTTGTTTCCTGAAAAATTAAGCTTGTAAACACCACTTCTACCTATGGGTTTCTTTGCTTTGTAATCTACTCAACAATGTTTTTAAAATTGAAGCCAATTTTTGAAAACTAAAATCTCAAATTTTAAAAAGTTGTTTTTGGTTTTTATATTTGGGTACGATTTAAATCTTATATTGAGAAAGCTGAAGACAGTTGTAAAGAAATGGTGAGAAAACAAGACCTATTTTCAAAAACCAAATGGTTATCAAATGGGGTATTGGCATCGCTCGACAAAAGGCGCAACAATAAATTGAGAAAATCAAGCTCGTTTGGTAAATAAAATCAAATAAAAACCAAATAGAATTTCAATCTTTTTTTGTGAAGAAAAAAAGTGAATGTTAATCAAGTACAAAATCCCACCAAAACTGACCTCAATGAAGTATCCAGTGCCTACATCCACCAAGACCTTATCGGCCTCATCAAGCGTCCCAGGAACATAAAGCGACGCAGTAAGAGGCACCAACATCCTCTTGCCTAATAAAACAGAAAAAAAAAATCACCAAATAGCAACATAAAAAAAAAAAAAATTGTGAAGAAGAAATGAAAAAAGAGAAAGGAACCAACCTTGAGGACGGAGCGAGAGATCATGGAGTGCAGCAGAAGCAATGTCGAGGCGAGAAGTGGCTGTGCGAATGTTGTTAAGGCTGTCGTGAAGAAGATTGACTTCCATATCAGTCTGTTCCTTGAAGGCTCTGAGTTGCTCCACACTCATCTTCTCCAACTCCAACTCTAACGATCTCACCCCTTCGCCGCCGCCGCTGCCTCCTTTTCTCGATGCCATCGCTTTGCTTTGATTCACTTTCCGAGTTTCAGACCAGATTTCTTTCTTTTTGATCCAATGGGGCCGGGAAGTAAAGGAATTTCGGGTAAATGAATATGGAAAAAGGGATTAACTGATGGAAGGATTATGGTTAAAAAGAATTTTTTTTTTATTTGTATAATTTTTTTTAAATTTGTACACTCAAACTCATGATTATTTTTTAAAATATAGTGTTTTTTGAAATTAATGTAAAAAATAGGGTAGTAAATGAAAAAATAACAAAAGTAGCGTAAATGGGCAAACTATAGAATGAACAGAAATCGTGTACCCGGTACACGACTTCTCTGAATTCACGTCAGCCCATTTTTAACACGTGGAAAGGACACGTGGAAAAAGTCATATACCGAGTACACGACTTCTATAATGAAAACGGAAAAAGAACACGTGGAAGAAGTCATTCTATAATAAAAAAGGAAGTTTAAATATGTAATTTACCTAGTCTTTTCTTTTTTTTACAGAAGGATGTATCGACACTTTAAGAGAGCGGGATGGTAAAGTTGCATCTATGAGATTATTTAAATATTGGAAGGAGAGAGGAATTTGATTTTGGAATGAAAATGTGGAAATTCATAAAATGGGGAGAAGGAGAAGGAGAGATTATTCGTTTTTTTTTTAATTAATGATCATCATATTACCGAGAAATATCATAAAAAGATTTGACTTTTTTTTCTTCCTTTGGGGGTTTAATTCTTGTTAATTCATGAGAAGAAACTTGATTAGGAACAAGGTATGGCCAATTAAGTGGATTTGTTTGGTTAATATAATTACTTCACATATTTTCCCAATGCTTCACATATTTGTTTTGGATGTTTATGTAAAATTAATAAAAGTTGAACCTTTATGGTATTTGAAAATTTTTAAATTTTGAATGTGTTTTCCATAAAAACACTAATATATCCCTTGATTTTACTAACAAAATATTTAATGGTGCTAGAAGCATGGGTATACTAATATTGGCACTATTGATATCACACCTTCTAGTTTGTTTTTTGAGTTTTACATATTAAAGATTTTAATTAATAGTTTTAAATATTAAAGATTACATATTAAAGTCCTATTTATAATTTAAATACCAACATTCAACTTTACTAAACATTTAGCAAACTTTAAAAATTATATAACACCTAAATTATATAAACTAAGGATTTTCTTCATCTCCCTCTACGACATCATCGTTTTGTCATCGTCATCTACGTCGAATGCGTTTACGATCTGTGTCGGCAACATTCAGTCGTTGGGTTTGCTGAATAATGTGTTCTATATCTTCCATGACTTCGTCACACATTGAGCTCAAATTTTGTAGATTGTTTTCCATGGAGAAATAATGTACATCTTGAACAAAATTATTCTGAACAATTATAAATAATATAATTAAAAACATGTGCATTCTTATATTAAATTTATAAAACAAATCATATTAAAATTCTTACCACGCGATAACAGAGAGCGCCTTCAGGTGTGATGAAGCGTTTGGTAATCGACAAGTATCAGAGAAAATAGTTATCTGATACTGTCGGCTCGTGTGTTGCTGCTGCTTCTACACAAAAATTATATCGCGAATGCCACGTTGCTATATGCTCCGCTATCTTGATCGTGCTCGCCTCTTAAATCAATTTGGTGCAGGGCCAAATTTGTGGAGCAAAAAACTGGTGGCATTTGCAGCATACCGAGCTGTCACAACACACGGTTTGGCTGATGCTTCTCAACGACATGAAAGCAAATCAAAGGACCCACGTAAGTCCACACCACTTAACCATTATGACATTGATTAGGAAGCAATGTCATAATGCCAAGCGAGTATGATTTCCAATTAATCTGTTAAAAAAAACAAACATAAGTAGGCAACAAAAAACATACCTACACAACATTCGTATAATATTTTATTACCTGAGAGTGTATCGACTGATCAAATATCATCTGATAGGTCAACAACATATTTGCTGGCTGTTCTAATGAAGGTAGAACACCGCTCCATCTAATGTGTGAAAGAAATTATTAATAAGTTATAAATATTACAAATTTTATTAATATATATATATATATATATACACATAAAAAATACCTGAATGATAAAGGTCGACCAACTGACACCTGTAGTGGTACGTGCGGTGCCACAATGGGGAGTCTATCATACGCCCATACTTGCAGCAACATCAATGGGCCAGCAATCTCTACGTACCAGCCTGGTCAAAATCGATTAAGAGCAAAAGAAACATATAGTGGACCGGAGTGTTTGATTTGTCAGCAAACAGAAAACCCCTAATCAGCTGCATAATATATGCACGAGTGTATCTATGAACGCTCACAACATCAGCATCCGGTGGCAATTCTGTGAACTGTTCTGCCAACCATGGAAGACTCAACCGTTGACCTTTCATGTCAGGCGGTAGAACTCCCAATTAATCCTCACAGAGTAGCTTCCAGTCATAGTTAAACGATCATATCACAGGCTCACCATCCACTGATAACCCCAACTGGACCGCAACATCTTGTAGTGTGATCGTGCATTCCCCACAAGGCATATGGAAGGTGTGGGTCTCTGGTCTCCACCGCTCGACCAAAGCAGTAATCAAGTGCCAGTCCAATTGCATGAATCCTATCTGAGAAACCCCTAGCAATCTAGCAGTCTCTAAATATGGTGCAATACGTTGATCAAAGGGGATCGTGTGCTGGGACGCTACCTCTCTCCTCCAACAACTTAAAATAACTGTGGAGGAGGTTCCATTGTGCAAATGACCTAAAAAGTATTTCATATCCAATTTATGAAACAAAATTTCAAATGCATAATATTATAAAATTACATTAGTACAATAGTATGAATTTACACAATTGCATAAAAGTAGTATATTTCGTATTGAAGAAGAAGAAGAAGCACGTTGAGGACAAGTACATTTCGTATAAAAGAACAAATGCGTAATATTATAAAACTACATTAGTACATTAACAATTACAAACACTCTAAAATATACACATCAATGTCTTGAAGAAGAAGAAGCACGTTGAGGACAAGTATGTCTATTATGTCCTTCTACTTTACAAATCGTGCATCTAAGTGATTGCGAAGACTCTTTCCAATCCATTTCATTGTGGATCCTAGTAGTTCTTGGTCGACCGGGTCCTTTAAGTAAGTCCGCATTTGGGTGAACTTCAGTGAATGATAACTCTGGCCAATAATTTGGGTGTTGGATTGGATGGAAGCGACTGTCATAACAACGTTTAAATATGGACAACAAATAGCATTCATCAATGTATGGTATGTACGTCAAGTGCATGTAATTACAAACTGTAATTACATGTGAACATGGAATCTTAAACGACTGCCACTTGTTGCAAGAACATGTCCCTTCCATCAAACTTACTACTTGTATGTGTTGGCCTTTGTATGGAGAAATACTCATACCCGTGTGAACCTCAAACGTCTGGGTTTCTCTATCAATGGATGTCACTGAATGTGCAGAAGCTCATTTTTCCCACTTCTTAAGCTTTCTTATCGCATATTCCGTATAAACATCTCCACGGTCGAGTGCTTCACTTATCTCAGCTCTTCGACGTTCGAAATACAGAATTGTGCGATAAAATGTTAGTTTAACCAAAGAAGTGATTGGTAACATTCGAGCTCCTTTAAATACACCATTCATACATTCAGCTGCGTTGCTTGTCATCCACCCATATCGATACCCGTTATCGTGCGACTGAGTCCATTTTTCAACGTCAATATCTTCAAAATATTCAAGACACTCTAGGTTCAATTGTTTTAGTTCTTTAATGCTCTTTATAAATTTGCGCCTTTGGTGCTGATTACCTGCCTTAAACACCAAATCTTTTAGTTGCTTCGATTTGTATTTTTGATTGAAGTTCCTAGCAACATGACGAAGACAATATCGATGGACTGCTCGAGGCTCACTCCAACCTACCACTTTATTGTTAATGGCAGAAAGAATGCCTCTATGCCCGTCGGAGATCAAGCAAATACCATCTCGATCAGTAAACGTATTGGCGCAGTGCATGAAGGAACCATGACCAACTGGATGCGTTTTCCCCTTCCACAATAGCAAATGCAAGAGGAAATATATGACCATTTGCATCAATAGATAAGGCAGTTAACATTTTGCCTTATACTTTCCATACAAATGAGTTCCGTCGATCTGAATTAATGGCCTACAATATTTGAACCCTTCTATTGCAGGACCGAAAGACCAGAAAACTCTTCCAAAAATGGTCGTACCTGGTACATTAGATGAAAGAAAAAACCAATCAACTCGAGTTTCTGGATTATAATGTACAATAACACTCAACCAGTATGGAAGCTCGTTGTACGATTTATCCCAATCACCAAAAACAGCAATGAGAGCTTTTCTCTTCGCTTGCCACACTCGTCTGTACTTAACATTGTAACCGTACTATTGTTTTATCATTTCCTTGAGAACAAGTAGAGTAACACTAGGATCAACTCTCACTATGTCTTGAATTTCTATACTCATGAAATTAGAATCAAGTTGTGAGTGATCTTGTGTTAAGTCTGAGTACAGACACGAGTGCTCTCCTTCCAGCCTAGTGATTTCAAACATTTCGTGGCTCTTACGCTTACTTCCACGTAACCTCCAGTTACAACCATTACTCTACTGTTTGCATCGAACATACCAAATATTTTGATTTGATTCGATTACAACAATTTCGTAATGTTGTGTCACACAATACTTCTTAACGGCCAACTGAAGATCTTCCTTGTAGTCAAATAACATTCCTTTCTTAATTAAACATGATGTGTCTACAGATACATTTCTATTTGCCAATGTAGACCCTTGTTCACAAATAAAATTCGCAATGTCCCAATCTATTTGTGTAAATATCTCAGAAGGGACCATTTCATTATCTTCCTCTATATTTTCTTCATTACCAAATAATTCATCGACTTCTACATTTATATCACTATCTTCATCATTACTAGGTTCAAGAATAACTAAATCTTCATATCGCAACGACATATTTAATTAGATGTTACGAAGACCACCATCAGACAAACAAGAAGTTACTACTTATTAAACATATAGAAGTTAATAAATTCAATTACAAGTTTTCTACCTTTGAATTACCTATTACATACCCTAGGACTTTTTCAATGTTTTGAATTTTACATTAAAAGAATTATAATATTTTAAGAAGAAAAGTTATATGACCAATTCAATTATAAAGTGAAGTATTTGGATGTACTACATATTATGTGTTATTGGAACTAAAACTAATTATGTCTATCTTTTTTGTTGAATTTCTAAAACTAAAAAAAAAAAAACCCAGCCAATCATCTCTTCTCCTATTCATTATTCTTCTCTTCTCTTTTCTTTTTTACCAAATAGAACATACTCCCCTCTCTCTTCTCTTCCCCTTCATACTTTACATATTCCCTTTCATACTTTACATATTCTAAATCCATCTCCAATTCCTTCTTCTTTCTCTTCTCTAAATCCAAATAACTAGATATTCTAAATCTTGTTCTCCATTTTCTTTTTTGATATATTATTCTAATCCAAAAAATATATCAAAATGCACACAACATAACTAGATTCAAATAAATTTTATAACAAAATAATAAAATCAAATAAAAACCCTAAATTAAATTATTCAAATAATTTTTACAAACAAATTAATAAAATTAAATAACAAACACAAATTAAATTGTTTCTTCAACAAAATCTAAACATACCTTGTGACGAAAAAATGGCTAGAAAAAATGGAGGATTTGAAGAAAGCCAACAACAAAAAAAAATAAATTATTTTAACAACAAAATACTAAAATAAAATAACAAACATAAATTAAAATTATTTTTACAACAAAATCGTGTACCCAGACTACGATTTAGTTAAATAAATTTACTTTGTGAAAAAACGGAGATAAAAAATGGAGAGGAACAACATTTTTTTATAGTGATTTTTGGTAAAAAATGGAATGGGTGAATGATTTTTTGGTTTGAAGAATGGAAGGGGTGAATGATTTTTTGATATAGGATGGAAGTATAGAAAATTTTTGTTGAAGAAAATAGAAGGAGAATGGCGAAAAACCAGAGAGAAGGAAAGAATTTTGTGTTTGAAAGACAAAATGCAACGAAATTAGGGTTTTATAGTAGGGAAGTCGTGTACCCCGTACACGACTTCCTGCATGAAGGACAAGTGTCAGACTTTCACGTGAACGAAGTTGTGTACCTGGTACACGACTTCCTTATCGTTGACTGCCAGACTGCATGCCAGAAGGTACAGATGTACTGAGTCGTGTACCGGGTACACGACTTCGCTACCCTAATTTTGTCAATTTTTCACGGGTACTCTATAAGTGTCAATAATTTTTAAAAACACATTATTTAAAAAAAAAATTCCTCAAACTCAACATGGAAAAATAAATTGCATGTATATAAAATTCTTGTTTTTTTTTTTTTTTACATTAAATCCAATACAAAAAAATAATTATATTAATTTGTTTGCATTTGTATAAAAAAAATTTTATTGTTTGTACGGTAAACTCAATACAACAAGAAAAAATAACATTAATTTTTGTTTGGCGTAAAATAATGTTTTTATTTAATTTGTACCGTAACACCAACATACAAAAAAAAAATTGTATTATTTTTTTTATAAATATTTTTTATTTATACCGTAAACCCAATATGCAATAAACGTGTATTAATTTTTTTTATTTGTATAAAATATTTCTTTTATCTGTATCATAAATCCAATAAACAAACAAATTGTATTATTTTTTTTAATTTGTGTAAAATATATTTCTTAAATTTGTACCGTAAATCCAATACACAAACCAATTATATTCATTATTTTTTCATTTGTCTTGAATTTTTGTACTGTAAATTCCATAAACTAAAAATTTTGATTATTTTTTTTTCATTTGTAAAAATTCATACTGTATTTTTAATTTACCAAACATTGAATTTTTTATCGAAAAACAGGGTTCATTATTTTTCGTAAATACAATGTCAATTTTGTATGTTTTGTATGCAAGCTTTCCGTACCAATAAATTAGTTGATGTGTTACGTGCAATATCGAGAAATTTTATTATTATTAATTTTTTAATCGCTCTTTGTTCACACGAGATTTCAGGATAAATTTATTTCGGGGAATTAAACTTTGTATATTGATGAATATAGCAGATACAATATCTAGTATTTACTCATTTGATGTTTTCTCTCAAATACAAGTTAAAACTTAGAATTTCTTGATCTTCGGTCTTTAGGATGTTGTAGTTGCAAGTCGATTTGAACTTCGATCTTCTGAAATCCAAGAAAAATTTAATCATTCAAGCCTTCAATCTTTCAATCGGGTTTAGAGCTTGTAGAAGTTTGAATTTTTAGTTCTTCAGAGCTTCAATTCTTCGTTCAACCAAAAGACCTCTCCAAATGAATGACAAGGGTCTCTATTTATAGAGATATTTCGTAGACTTTAGGTGTGCTTATGCATATTTGCTTGTTGGGATTGGGTTTGGGGCCATTTGCTTGTTGGGGTTGGTTTTGGGCCCATTTGCTTGTGGGCTTGGTCTTGGACAATTTTTATGTTGAATTTGGGCTTGGACTTGAACTCATTTGCTTGGCGGGCTTGGGCTTATTATTTCTTTAGACCAGTTTTTACCTAGGGGGCTTGAATTGGTTGGTTATGAGAAAATTTGACTATCCAAACCCAATTAGATTATGGATATCAACATTTTGTTGTGATGACATGACGCAGTTTAATTGGCCAAAATTTGTTGTTTAACACTCTTGGATTTAAAAAAAATATTTTGTACATCTAATACACAAATATTAGTATTTTTAATTTATCGAAATTTGAAATTTTTATCAAAAAACATGTTCCATTAGATTTCGTAAATACGATGTCAATTTTAAACGTTTTGATACAAGCTTTCCGTGCCAATAAATTTATTTATGCGTTATGTGCGAATGGAATTATATTTTTCTAAATTGATGTTGTAAGTGCAATATCGAGAAATTGCGTATTGTTAACAATTGATTTAAACAAACAGACGAACATAATAGCATTGAAACGAAATGAATTACGAAAAAAAATTTATTCGGAATGCAGTTAAACGGTGAACGTCAATTACATCGACAAAAACGAGTTATGCGGTTCAACCAGACAGACAATCACAAATATATTTGATTTAGAATGTATGGTTTTGTAGAATTAAATTTAATTAAATATTTGTGGGTTGAATATTTAATTAATTATTAAATTTGAATTTTTAGTGTTATTGAATTTGAATTTAATTAAATACTTTTTTTTTTGTGTTTATTGAATAAAATTGAAGGGTAGAATTTTGTTAAAAATTTAATAATTATACGTATAAGTGGATATATATATATATATATATTCATTTCCCTCCTCTCATCATTGCCTCGTGGAAAAGACTATCTTAGTGCCCAAACAACCACATTGGTTTTACTGATTCGATTTTTTATTTTAGAACTTAATTGTTTGTTTCCACCCTATTGAATCGGTTAAGTATGTAAATAAATATTTGACAAAGTTCGAGAAATCTAGAGTTCATATTTATTTGATTCCCTATTTGGAGCAGTTCATCCCTTTTCCTTCTTCGGCAATACTTCATCGTCATTGGTTTCCTTTTTCAGATCACCGACGTTTTTCGTTTTCTCCGATCGACGTTCGTCATTGGTTCAGTCAGTGCGTTCAGCCAACGTTCCTTGACTTTCTTCCTTCCATCCAAGCAAAGTCCGTACGTCCGTTCGGTCCTAGTCCTTTGCTTGTCATTTTATACTTTGTCTTTTTATAGTTTTTTATTTTGTCATTTGTATAATTTTATTTTAATTTTGTTATTTTCTCCAACAAAATTAATAATTTGTCATTTGGCCCAATTTTATTATTATTTGGGTCTTTAACTAAGACATTCTAAAATAGTATACCATATTACAATATTGACCAAAATTTCACAAATTGTTCCTAAATATCCTAAATTGACTAATATTTTACACAAATATAAGGCTCAAATAATCAATTTACCGATATTTATTATTAATAATATATTTAAAAAAATAGAAAAATGAAAAAAGAAAGTGGAACATGATTAATATTTGCATTTATTAAATATTCTATGTAAATATGGTAAGTGATTAATTATATTATGATAATATTATAATAAAAATTTGTCCTTAATTATTTTTATTTTGGTGATTTTATTCAAAAAGTCTTCCCTTTCGATCTCTATCTCACTTTCCAATATCTCTCTCTGTCCCTTCTTTCTTTTATTTTGCATTGTTTTTCATATATTATATCTCATTATAGTATATATTGAATAATACAGTGTATATTTTATGAATGAATTGTTTTTATATCAATTTGTTTATAGAAGGTGGACCGACAATGAGAGAAATCAATAATGTGAATTACGGTTTAGAAAATTAAAAAAAAAAAGAGTAAAAGTTTCCTTATTTGAATACGCTCAATATTGATTCTATTTTCTTCACAAAATACTCCGAATAATAGAAGGTTGGGAGAAGTATAAACGGTGAAGAAAAAGAACATCGACGACCAACTGGTACAGTGATATTTCGAAAAAAATTGGCAAAAATTTAAGGTTAGTAAGAATTTATATTTCGTATTCGAAATACATTAGGGTATATTGAGTATATTCAATATAGCATCATTTATGTATTATTGAATATATGAAGTAGTATATATGTAATAATTAAAAAAAAAATACTAATAAGATACATAGTATGTGTATATAGTGGTATATAAATGCAGTAAGAAAAAAACCACAAAACATGAAAAAAAATATGTATGTATTATTGAATATATGCAGTAGTATACAGGTAACAAATCACAAAACATAAATGAATTATTCAGTAGCATATATGTAAGAAATTTTAAAAAAAAAACATTGAATGAATGTATAATATGTGATATTGGTATATATACGCAATAAGAAAAAGTAATAGAACATGAAAAATAATATATGTATGTATTATTGAATACATGCAATAGTATATATGTGACAAATCACAAAAATATAAATTTATTATTAAGTGAAACATTTAATAAAAATTATATGTCGAACATGACAGGAAGATGAAGTGAATAATAAAAAGCTAAATAAAATAGAAGGGACATGACCGAAATATATGCTATGGAACGGAAGAACAAATTTTTTAAGAAAAAAAATATATGCTACGAAACGGAAGAAGACAAAACATACGAAACGGAAAATGAAAGGAAAAAGAAAAGACTAACCGATTTATGTAGCAAATCGAAAGGGAAGAAGAAAGCAATTTTTTGAAATACAAATTGTAGAAGAAAGTCGATGCTGGAATTGATGAAAGAAAATAACGAAATTGAAGAAGGAGGAAGACGAAGTCGTCGGGAATAAATTTCACATATTCAATACATGGTGATGAAAATTATGATATAAAATTATATTTAATTATTAAATAATTCAATATTAGAAAATATTTCACTTTATATTGAATTAAAAAACTGTTTTTAATGAAATTTTATAATAAATTATCATTTAGATAATAAATTGAATATAATGTAATTAAGAAAACAATTTGAATTTAATTTTGAAAACCATATATAATTAATAATATAGATAAAGTTATTATCCTAAAAATATAGGAAATCCTAACTAAATAAATCTTAATTTAGTTCATTGGTGAGATTTCGTGGTAGATTCAACTCTTTTCACTATATCTTTCTTATTATTTAGCAGCTCACGATCCGAGTTATTTTGTAAAGTAGTGGGCTCAAATAAGTCCTTTAAAACCCAGCCCAACCAAACATATTACCTGATCATCTCCCACATTCGAAACCACTGTCGCCGGCGATCTCCTTCCGTAACCTCCCCTGCTGTAATCGGCAGCACGTCGTCTCAAATTCCCTCGAAGGTATTCAAACATAGACGCCGTTTTTCCTGTAATTGAATTTGTTATCTATAATGCTTTGCTTCACCCGTCATCAACATTCCCTTCTTACACTTTGATTTCTCGTTTTCTTCCTTGTGGGATGATTCAGAGACTTTTTTTCTTCTTCTTCTCCATAACTGATTTCACTGTTTTTCTCCTCCTTCATGAATTCTGCTTCCACCATGTTCTCATTCTTCTTGTCCTTCTTTGCCAATATAAGCTCCCCTTCCACACCTTCTTTAATTTATGCGTCACTGTGCTTTCTTGTATTGAAAATTATCTGCTTACTTGTTTCTAGGAACAAATAGAGAATCGAAATCTAACGAAAAAAAATCTTCAATCACTCTTTATTATGTTCACTTGCATTGAATTCCATGTCCAGCACCCAACTGCTCTGGTACCAAATTGATAGAACCCCAATATGTTGAGATATAATAGTGGGATAATAGGTAACCAGACCAATAACTGCTTTGACATTACTCTCAAACCCTAATTCTCACCAAAACATTATCTTCCTCCTTCACTGCTCACTCTATTTTCACCAACTTTTCTTCTGAGTGCTTAGAAAACACAGCCAATTGTCCAGACTATCTATGACTTTATAGTTTTACTTTTTTCCTTAAAATATATATCTGTGAACTTTTATTATGATTTCTTACCTAAAAGTTTTCTGTTGGTGTCAGACAAACTCGAGGCTTCATTTATGGACCCTTTTGATGACATTTTTTCTGAGCGTGGTGTCACAGGTAAGCTTTGCATACACCAGTTTGTAGGTTTCTACGTTCTTGATTATGAGTGATTGATATTGGTTTTTTTCAGCTCGAGCTGGGGTTAGATTTCAACCAAAGACCAAATCACGTCCTAAAAGACAAACTTTGGCACCACAATTGTCCGCAAAATCTCAAGATATAAAGGTAACACATATGCTGTATCTTTTGTTGGCTTGAGTCATGGATGATCGACTTAGGAGAAAGTGTTTTCATGAGTCTACTTTATTTGCAGGGAACAATTTTAGATGCCAAATCTTGTCCTGATGATAAAGGAAACACGAAATCAATCAAATCGTCATCCCAACTTCCTCTGACAGAGGAGAAAAGGGAATCTGAAGATGGTTTGCTCTTTGGCACCTCAAGATCTGATTTCATTGGCTGTTCACTTCCCACCTCTGTAGAAAGTGATAAAGTGGTATAATTTATTTATTATAATTGTTTAACCATTATTGAAAGTTGGTCATATGGACTTCTTTATTTTAGTATAACCAAATATTATTTCATTTTTAAATTTGATTTCATCATGCAATGAGTTGTTTGCAGGTAGACTCTACACAGTTTGATTTGGATTGTTGTGGTAGTCTTCTTCCTTCTGGTTCTACTATAGAAGGTAAGTACTAGTTCAAAATATTTATTGAAGTTACGATGATGTGGTACATGGGAAAATACATTTTCTAAATACTTTAAGATTAAATTATAAAATTGGTCGTTTAGTTTGGGTAAAATTTTCAGTTTAGTTTCTATAGTTTCGACTTAGTTTTAATTTGATCCCTGCAGTTTGATTTAGTTTCAATTTAGTCTCAACATTTAGAAAGCTTCAACTTTGGTCCCTTTGGTTTAGACAAACTTCACAAATCCTCCTTGGTGTTTGTTATTATAGTAGGGAGAATTTTTTAGATTTAACGTAACAATAAAGAAAACCAAAACTAAGACCAAATTGAAGCTAAGCACAAACAACGTGGATTAAATTTTGAAGCTTTAAAAATCATATGGACCAAATAGAAATTTGTCAAACCATGGGGATCAAGTTGTAATTTATCTATTTTGTAATATGAAATGTTCATTCCAAATAACCCAGTACTTGCAAAGTACGATGTCATTTTACTTGTGAATTGAATGGTATGGTATGAGTTTCAAATTGACATACCAGAAAGATATTTGTTGCAGCATCTTTGATCTCAAGAGAAATTTTCCCATAAATTTCAATTGTTTGCTAGTGGCTTAATAGCAAGGAGTAATATAAGAATTAGCAAGGTTGTTAGTTACAATTTTGTTAGAGATCATTTGTTTTGGGATTGGACTTTGAGGGAGGTAAGTAATATTGCTGTGCTTTAAGTCTTGAGTGAGCTCATGATGTGGAGGTCCTAGTACCGAGAATTACTTGGAGTTGCTTATTGTATTGTGTTATTTATTTATTTTTCCATATAAAGTTCAAGTCTTATTATTTGGTTTCCAACATTGTCATTGACACAAGTATTCAATATTCCATTGTTGTTCAAGATGGAGTGACTGCTGCAATTGATTTCACTACTTCCTCCTCGGGTCCAGTTGGAGTAAAAAATCTTACTGATGATAACAAAAATTCGGAACTATTGACTTATTCCCATCCTAATGCATCTTCGGCTCATGAAGCTACGACTGTGGATCAAGGTGGAATAGGATCAATCCAATCTGAGGACGTGCATTTCATTGATGGTAAAATAGCTGGACAGGTATGTTCTATTTTTTCACGTATTTTCTAGGTACAACTTTTTTTCTCCATTATGTACTAATAGTCATTTAATTTTCAGAATATTGATCTATTTTATGAGTTGGAATGTCTAGATGATTTTCATAACCAACCAAAGAATGAAGCTGGTGAGTAATTGACATTTTTCTCATATCTCGTTTCCTCTATAGTGCTTGTTCTAATGTTTGTTTTCTTACATGTAAAGATCCTTCAAGCCTTAAGCAAGCAACAATCTCCAATGAGGGTGGAGATTTGGATAAACAAAGGTTGGAAATAGAGGTGAAAGTCTTGTTCTTTTTTTTTTTAGGAATCGTTCTTATTTCTTTCAGAAACAACTTTGTTCACATGTCAAGATATGGTTGGTGTTTCAGGAATGTGGGGCAGTGGTTAATGTCACCATGGATACACTAAGTTCTGTGACCACTACTCCCTCTGGTAAGACAAATCTAACAAACTTTTCTGTTTTATCGTTATATTGTTTTTGAAATATGATCCTTTATTACATTCATCTTGTTTTTTAGAACGATCTGCTTGCAAGTACATACCAAAACCCAAGATGAGAACTGCAGGAGACGCCTGCACACAAATCTCTCAGCCAGAAATTTCTAATATGCTTCCACCATCTCCACAAGTTATTTCTTGTGATATCAGCGGCATGAATGAAGCCTCAATTGGGACGCATTCGGATGGTGTTCTTAATGATTCTTCGATTAACTTTGATGGTTATGCTCCTGTTAACCAGGACACTGAAACACCTGTTAATGTAGAATCATTCACATTTGACTCTTATGGTGACATACTCGTGGATGATTTTAATTCGGATGATCAAGATGCGATGTTAAGAGAAGAGGTAATGTAAATGACTGTTGAAATGTTTAATAAATATGAATTAGTTTTAAATTTGCGCATTTCTGTTTGGTTGTATTTAACTTGTTTTTTTTATAATTGAGGGTTTTAGAATGGTAAGAATGATGAAGAAGAACCTTCAAGGCAATCAAATGTTTCTCAGCAACAAAAGATTTGCCCCCCAGTTGGTGAAGAGATTGAGCACAGCAAAACTTCAAGGAAGTTGAGAAAGAAGGTTTCTCATCAACTTGATGAGCCAGAAGATGGTGTTGACGTTAATAGAAAGATTCCTAATGAACCTTCTTGTAATTCTGGTATGCATGGCAATGGCTACAACAAAAACGAAAACCTTAAAGGAGTTCAAGGAAGAAAAACATCAACAAAGTCTTTGAAACCTTCTAGTGAGAATGAAAAACCAACTCGGAAGCGCAAGGAGGCTAATAAAGCAGTTCCAGATTTGCAGGCTGAAAAGCGCCCTAAGAAGTTCTCTCATTCAACTCGTCGGAATAGACGACAAGGTAACTATCTTTCTAGCTGCCAAGGCGTCAGTTCTCTTGCAATTACTGTGTATAGTTAATATAGAAATGTGCTTTTTGACAGATTATTAATAATTTTATGCTTTAACAGTAAACAAGGTTTTGCTTGAAACACCGGAGGATGATATTGACTTTCAAAAAATAAGTTTTCGGGATCTCATTATTTATCACGAGCACAAAGAGAAGTTAGAGGTACCTTTTCTTTTTTGTACCTCTTAAGCTGCCCAGAACTGATGATTTTATTTTCTTTGGTTGTTTCTGTTTTAGCTAGTTTTCGGCCTCACGTGTTCTAATGAATTTTCTTGGGGCCTGTTGTTTTAATGTAGAAAAAAGTGGCAAGCACAAGAAAATCAGAAACTAATCAAAGGTCCGAACCTTCCAAGTCATCTTTATACTTGATAGCTATAAATTATTTATAATGAAAAGAATTGTGATTATTTTTTTTTTGATGTAAAGAAGGTAGTAAGACACTATTGGATTCTTAAATGTGCCCGATCTTTCTTATTATTTTCTGTTGGCTCTGTTCGTGTATGCTTGTAGTTGTAGATATGCCAATGCCTTAGCATGTGCAGCATTTATATTTAAATATGAAAAGTGTGATTTTTTCCCCTTGTTTGGGGATTAAATTACAAATTATCCTTAAACTTGAGATTTTGTATCTATTTGAGCTCCTTTTTTGTTCAATAGGTTCTTGAAATATTCAATTCTTTAATTTGAAAATTAATATATTTGATATAATTTGAATATTATGTCTAATGAAATCTAAGACTTCCAATTTTATGTTTACTAGATCTGGGAACTTTAGGAATTTGAAGGCGTTGGGACTGAATTTGTAATTTTGAAAATTCAAGAATCAAATAAATACTTTTTGCTTCTTCTTGGTTTAGTAATTCTAAATTATTTCGTAACTATAACCTCTCTCAAATTTGAGTAGAGCCTGTCTTCGTCCTCTTCTCATTGTTGATTCATTTCTTTCCTCAATAGATAATTTTTTGCCTTGTTGGTTTTCTTCTTTCTTCTTTTTTACTCCTCGTTCTTTTTATGTTCAGAACTGATACTTCCGCTGAGGAGATTTATAATGATGGAGAGGAAAACGTTGCTTCTGAACAAGGTAAAGGTACCGATGACGATGAAATGCCTGATGTAGTTGACATGACTTCTGCTTACTTTAATTACCAGTCATTCATGGACAAAACACCACGTACAAAGTGGTCAAAGTCGGACACAGAGCGTTTTTATGAGGTAATTATATGTTACTGATGGCGTTGGTCTTTTGTGGAGAAAGGTACTGTCTTCTAGTAGGGAAATGGTAGAAATCTAAATTGTTGGAGAACTTGTGTTCCTTCGGGGACATTTGATAAAATTGGAACTAAATTGTTGAACTTGTGGCCTCATAGATGATTAATCTCCCTTTTGAGTAGGTTTTCTTTTAGACTGTTCATAACCATGAGGAACAGCTTAAAGATGCTTTGGAAAAACATTTTAACGTCTCTATTTTGCTTAATTCGTTCCTAGTGGACAAGAGTTCAGTCAAATTTGAACATGCTAGCTCCTAAAAGGTTTTAAATGTCAGAAGAAAATGGAAGCTCAATGTTGATTTTCATTCACTTATAAGGAGTGGTCTAGTGATAAGCATGCTTATTCATAATTCATTAAATGGTATGGTGTGATTGATGAGCCTCGGTCTTTAACTTCTCCTATGAGTTCTATTGAGGTGCCTTCTGGTTCTAGTGTGTTTGTGTGTGTATTGGTTTCTTATGGATCAGAGTATTGAAGGGTTGAATCCTAGTGGATCATGTTAGCAAGCTTTTTGACTCTGTTATATTATAGTAAAAACATGGTCAATTGGTTATTTTAATAATTCTCCTTGCGAACATTTGCTCTGGTTAACGAGCCTTCTATTGTTGCTTCATATCCTCCTTCAACCTTCAATCCTCCTTATGCAGTGCCAACAAAAGACCCTAGTTCTCCACTCTCTCCCTGATGTTGTGGTGACCCTTTTACCAAACTTGATGTTGGCAGTAGTGTGGAATCATTTTATTTTGATATCAATATATTACTACAGAGTACTGTCTCTGTTTTGGCCCTTATTGAGATTTTTCTGAGTTTTAGGTTTAGAATCTTAATAGAAACTTAATAATTTGTTCACCTACCTTTTAGGCTGTTCGACAATTTGGAACGGACTTTTGTATGATACAACAATTGTTTCCCGGCAAAACACGCCGCCAAATTAAACTAAAGTTCAAAAGTGAAGAACGTCATCATCCATTTCGCTTATCTGATGCCATAACTAATCGTGCCAAAGGTAATACTTGTTTTATTTTCCTCAAGTTTTCATGCTATATGACTAATGATGTCTCGTCTTATAACCGTGCCCCATTTTCATTTCCTCATTTTGTTTTATAAAGAAACTTTTGGTTCGACAATGGCCTTACAGTCAAGTATTTTGCAGACCACTCCCAATTTTTATCGTTGATTGAGCAGCTGAAAGAAGCTGCTAAGGCAAAACATGAATCCAATCAAGATGAGTTGACTGAAAATACTGGGGATGAGGAGCAGCCAGAGTTGTCTCCTCAAACTAATGTATGGCCTCTTTCTCTTGTTCTGTATCTGCTCTCCTTAGTCTTCTTCTCTACTGAGATCTAAACGTGCTATATGATGCACAAAGAGGTATAAGCTGGTTAGGTTGGTAATTGGTTTAGCTTTTAAGCCATTTTGACTACAAAAAGAAATATTGGTTTTAACAAAAAGTAAAAATACTGACTTTGTAGGGTTTTTTTTCGTGTGTGGGGGACACAAGTTGAAACTAAACCTAATCCAATATGTGAACTAAACTGAAACAAAAAAATCTATCACAACTGAGCTGACCAACTATTTTATTAGTATTAACAATAAACTGATAAAAAAGGGTATTCAAAGAAACAAACTTGACTTGGTTTGGTCATTTTCTTTGTCTCTCTCAATTTTTTCAGTTCCCCCCAACTCCTTCCCCAAATGACACTTATTTTATCCATTTATACTGCTAGAAATCCGATACTAAACTAGAAAAAAAAATCAATCCAAAACCTATATACAATACCAACTCTGTTTGGTTCGACTTTGTCATTTTTTTCCATAACATTCCCATGATGTACAAAAATGGTAATTGGCTTTGGAAACTGGAAGAAATATAGATTGTTGAGTTGGTGATTGGTTCATGTAATTTAATCTCTTAATGGGATTTGATTTGGATGTGGGGCCTAATTTTGGAAATATATAATGGTTTTTGTGAACAGGAGGAAGAAGTGGAGCAACCTGAAGGAGTGGAGGAGACAGAAAAGAAAGAATTTGTTGGTGGTGAAGTTCACAGTCCACTGAAGGGTGAGGGAAGTGATGATGATGATGATGATGATGATGATCCTAATAGATGGGATGAATATAAATTTGATTATTAATATTAATGTATGTCCCACTTTCTTCTCACATTTTTGTGTTATGAATCGTATCCATTAATCAAATCAATGCATTGGCTTTTAGATTATTTGTGTTGATTAATTGTTGGAAATATTCAAAACTTTTTGTTCATAATCCTCAAGAAATAGTATTCTTAGTCAGTCTTGTCTAAATAAGTGTATAAATGTAGTTTCATCTAGGTGTGCTAGGGAAAACTGTAAAATCGATAAAATTGTTTGAAAGTGTTGTCGGCTCGGTTTACTACCGGTTTGGGTCAAAGGTTTGGTTTTCGCATTAAAGAAATCAATTAGAAATGGGTAGGTTGCAGGTTGAGGACTGTGTAGACGGATACTGAAAAAGCTCAAGCAAGATCCAGTCGTATGAAAAGAATGGTACGATCTCCTTCATTATAGATCGATAGGGAGATCGTCAGGCTGTCGGCGAGCCTTATAACGAGATTCACTGGGATTCTTCCAGTACAAAGAGTGAAATGCCAGGCGATAGGCCAGATCTCTCATTCGCTGGGCTTGATGGAGCTATCCCATTCCCTAGTGGATAGTCGGACCTTCAAAGTCATGAATACTATACCCTATGACTATACTCCCTGAATACCTCTTGGAAGAGTGTATTAGATAACCTTTCCAGTCGTTCTAACCTAGGCTTTCTCCCTATGACTATAACCTTGAAAGCATATTCTAACCTCTGGATCTTATGCTACTCAGGCAGCCCCGAGTGCCGGGTTCCCTAGCTTCTTCAACGGAAACATCCCTTTCAGTCTTCTGCTTATTATGAGCCCCGCACCCTTGCTTCCTCATTCAACGACGACGGATGAAGATACGGGAGAGCGGCTGAAGACCTGCACCGATGGTAGAGCATATTCTTTCTGAGTAAACTCAGTTTACAGTCTCGATATTATAACCGAATAAACTCGGTCCCAAGCTGCTGCTGAGCACTGCTCCGTGGGCCTACTTGTTCATGCTAACCTCTTTTTCTCAAACCGAACTGAAAGAGATACGAAGAAAGAAGAAAGACAGAGAAAAGGACCGCTTAGCTCGAGCGGAATGAGAGTTGAATGATCATTCTTCTTTCATGAAAGAATTTCTATTTTCGATCTTGAATTCTTGCTTAATGAGATCTTTCCTAAACTGATCCATGAGGAAAGAGAGAGAGATCCGAAACATAGAATGATCCCTATAAGATTCCCGTGAATCAAATAAGTTCGCGGAAGAATAGTATGAATCTTTGAATTGAAAGGAAGCCCTATACATTAATTTCAGGCGGAAGATTTTCAGACTACGACTAGAGCGGCATAATAATTCAATTCTTTCTCTACAATATCCCTGTCTTTATTCGTCCTCCGTCCGCAGGATTTATCCGTAGGACTATCCGCAAGGGAAGAAAAGAAAACAATTGGCATTTCTTTGAGCAATATTCTTTGCGCAAGGCATCCTTAATCTGTCCGAAGGACCAAGCTTTTTTTACCTTTTTTATGTGACTAAATATCATCTTTCTATTTAACAAAAATAGATAAAAAACAAGGCATTTGACTTGATTTCTTGCTGCCTTTCTTCTTTCTGACTCCTTATCTCTTCAGCTCTCCTTATCCATCAAACAAAGGTCCAGGGTCCGCAGTCCGGAAGATTCATCTGTAGGACTATCCATTAGAAAGTTGGACTATGAAATCTATTACTTTTGATGCCTCTTTCTTCTTCCTATCCTTATCTCTCGACTATAAAGGTGAAGCAACATCGATCCTAACCCAACCGGATCCCAACCAGACTATTCTTTTTCTTCTTCCGTACGCCCCTCCTGAAACTGATCTTCCTTATTCAATACCTACATCCTCAGAACTCCTATTCCTCAACTAAGAAAAGAAGAAGAGTTCTTCAAACCTCGGTAAACTCTGTCTCGCAGTTCCGATCTAACCCAGTTGACTTAATAACTATTTTTGTAATACTACACTTGATCTTAGCCAAAACACTTCTTTAGAGTTCACAACTAGAGAATAATCTAAATCACCGCTACTAGAAAAAAAGGGACTTTCTTGACGGTTGTGATTTTAATTACTTGACGTTTTTTGAAAAAAGTCAGGAAATAGGTGTTTTCAAATATAAAACGTCAAGAATCTTTTATGAAAAGGCAGAGGTAGGCCAATTTTAGCTCTCTTGACGTTTTTTAAAGCAATATATATTAAATTCTTGTGTAAAATTTTTTAATGAAAAGGTGGAGGGGAGGTTATTTTCTGAAAACACACGTACACTTCCCTTCCTGAACCGCAAGAAAACACAGACGAGACCTTCTCTTCCACTGCCGTTCTCCTTCACGACATCAGCCATTCTCCTTAGCCGTCTACCGTTTGCCGTGCTCCTTCCAAAACGCTTTGGAACCTTGAGAGGCCCTTTCTCACTGGCCGTTTTCACCAGGTTTCTATTTCTTCTCCTTTTTATTTATTTATTCACGTTTAGTATCTATGGTAAAGAGAATGAAGTTTCTTTCCAGGTTGAGGCATCTATGGATTTGACTCTTCAGGTAGCAATTTTGAAAGTGTAAAGTTACTACAATTGCTTCTGTTTATTTATTTTTTATTATTTTAATTTTTTTTGCATTTGTAGGTTGGATTTGTGATTAGTATGTTATGAATCAAAATTTGTTTTCAAGCCTCAAACTATCTTTGCTATTATGCTTCCAAGTGATAATTAACTCATTTTTAGCTGGTGCAGATTATGAAAAAATAAATAAATAAAAAAGTTGAATGAGACATCAATAAATTGTGTATAGTGAATGTTTAAGTTCTTTCCAAGCATGCTGTATGTGACCTCAAATTGGAGTGCCTAGCACAAATCCTTTTGCAACATCCCCTCTCTTCTTTTCTTTGTAGACTGGAGGCCTTTCATTTGGTTCCTTCTTTTCTCATCCATTGGTCTTTATGTTGTTTTTCTCTCTGTGTTTTGAATATGACATTTTCAATCCTTATTAAAAGAAATTAGTTTAGATCTTATGGAGTGTGGAAATAATTATCAGAGTTTGTTATCTTTTTGGAACAGAATTAGCTAGTAGATTTTGTAAATTTATACAAGTTTTGACATCTCATGATAATTTCTTTCCAGTGATTTGTACTTTACATTGATCAAATGTAGGGGATCCGTAGATACTGTATTACTATAATGCTGATGATTTTGCAAGTAGCTTAGTGAGTTAGCCTGCGGTAAAGCATCATTCATTTTGTTCTTCCTGGGATATGCGTCAACCATTAATCATATTTCTATATGGAAGTTCAAAGATTTTATGAACAATGGAATTTGTAATAATTTCCCAGATATGCAAAAACGTGAAATATGACAATTACAATCACCCTCACTATGAATTATTAATATTTTTATCTGATTTTGATGTTGGGACTAAACTCTTCTTGTGCTAATTAAGGCTAATATTGCAGGAATTGGCAAAAATAATATTTCCTCTGTGTGAGAGCTTTCTGTTCATTAGTCAGTTTGTTGAATCAAGATCTCAGTTCAGAAAGGGCTTAGTTAATCATGCCTTTGCTGCTGCACTTAGAGCTCTCCTTCTAGTAAGTACTTTATTTCTTTGGAAAGAAAAAGCTCTGATGTAAAATTTTTATCTTTCTGAGTAAAGCTGGAAAAAAGGCTTCATATTCTTTCTATTTTATGAGCACATCCTAATACTGGAAAAAAAACGTGCAAGGTAGTGGGAGATAATTTTTGGAAACAACATATTAGCACTACACAACGCCTTCCTTTTTCTATTACATTTTTCTTCTTTTAATGATGAAAAGAACAATATTCGTCAAGAATGAATGAGCGAATATGCAAGAGTGATACAAAAAAAGGAAAATCTAGTCGAAAGAGCCAAACGACCTACAAAAAGTAGAAAAACACAAGAAAATTACAAAAAGGGGCTCCCCTTCAAAGGATAGTTATCACATGCAGGACTGTTGTTTTTCATGGTGGTCGGAGAAAATCAATGGCGGTTGTCGGTTAAAGGGTGAAGGGAGAAGAGGGAGGAGAGAGCATTCCTTTTGTTGTATTCTTTTCCAATGTCTGACCATGAGCATTTCTGGTGCTTGGTCGATCTAACGATTATGTTCATCTTGATGAGATGTCCTTTTTAACTCCTAAATGAAAGCTAAACTGATTGAAAATAATATGGACGGATTCTTTGTGCAGGGAAAGAGAGTAGCCATAGCTTAGGCCGACCTTGCTAGCATTAGAAATAGATGGTGAAGACCCCTTTGTACACTATTAGTTGAGTACTTGCTTATGGCTAGATCAATCAGTTTCAGGATTTAGGGAAGGAAGAAGTCCCGCTTCCATTGTGGCAGGCTGTTATTCTGATACTTTTACAAGAACAGAAGAGGGGGTTTGCCATTTAACAAATCATTGTCAATGAGGAGCCTTTTTCTATTCTAGAACTTCTGTTAGAACCTTGGGAGAGAGACATTCGACTTGAATTGGCTATCTTTGTAAGTTGTTTCAATCCTAGTTTGTACTACAAAGATTCCTATTGGAACTTAAATGCGGTTATGATCCCCGGAAAGGCACCCTCATTTAGAGAATAGAAGGATGATATGAGGTGCTCTTAACTTTCCCAAAAACCCTTAACTTCTTTAGAGCCCACTGGATAAGGAGATTTCTATTGACAACAGATCATGTATGTGTCTCCCTACTGACTCCATCAGTCCAAGCACAACCCATAACAATAATACCATGTGTGGGAGTGATTTTGAAATGATTAATATAAGTTTTTCCATTTTTAGAATTACTCGAAAAGTAATTTTAATTATTCAAAATCAATTTTAATAGTATGAATATTTCGTTTAGAAGTGTAAATTAAACAGTAAAGTGATTTTAAATATGACAGGTGATTTTAAATTTCAAAATTCGACATTAACTAAGTTGCTGGTAATCCACCCTTCAGAATCATCACGTAAAGACAAGTTAACAGAAATTGTTTTTGTATACGAAAGGCATTACCTCAGCAGTACAAGTAAAATTCGAGCCTAAACCACAAAAATCCTGTCTTCTCACCATAGTCATTAGTGTAGGTCCAGTTGATGCTTTGAGGCGCTTGAGACATAAGACTTATTAAGTTACCTAACTGCCTTGTTCAGTTTTGATTACAAGAGGAAGATGATGTCTAGATTTAAGGTTCTAATTCTAACTTAAGCAAGACTTTAGATCAGATCCTGGATAAATTGTTTAATTTAAAATTTAAAATTTAAAATTTTCTTTAATACATGCTCGTAATGATAATCTTCAAAAAGGTGCATATGTATCTTCTATACCACAGTTTGGACTAGGTTAGGCATTGTCTTGACTCATGATGAAAATTATTCTGACTTGCTAATTGAATTATCAACAAGGAACTGCGCGTAACACAAGTGTCTCCTTTGTATCCTCATTTGGTCATTCGTGTCTCCTTTGTATCCTCATTTGGTCATTCGTGTCTCCTTTGTATCCTCATTTGGTCATTCGTGTCTATGTTCCCGTATGATAATTTACTTTTTGACACAATAGTGACTGAGCTCTTGAGGATCAAATCTTATTTCACAAACAAATGTGTACTCTTGAAAAGAAATTATGAGTATGATTATGACAATGGAAACTTGTATGAAATATATTTGAAAGGTTGCAATGTGTTTAAAGTGTAAGAAGCACTTTAAATGTAGCAGTAACAACTTATATAAGTAACAGTAATTTTTCTAAAGGGGGAAGATAAAATATACCAATCAGAAGCGTGAACACTATCCCATAGGATTGTGTCTAGAGTCTATTAATTATAGTCTCAAAATATGTTGAATTGGACACTTAATGTTTTAATTTCCTTCTGTTGTGTTGTCCCATAGGATTACCAAGCAAGGTAGCCCAGCTTGAGCACCAGTTTCGACTTGGTAGACTTTCTATCCAGGGATTGTGGTTTTATTTTCAGGTTTGAGCTTCTCTTAATTTCTATGGTTTCATTTCAAGTATGCCTTCTCACATTTTTGGCTACGACACACTTGCAGCCTATGATGGGTTCCATGCAAGCATTATTGTGGTTTTAATGTCAGGGTTGAGCTTCTCTTAATGATATTGCAGGTTCTGCAGTTCTTAATCTCTTGCAGAGCTAGGTACAGCATTTATAGTCAAGATGCTAAGTAATCATCAGATTTTTTCGGCAAGTTTGCCTAGCTTATAGAATATCCTTTGGACATTGATATTTGGGTATTATGTGAATGGTTGTAGATTGAGAACCAATGCCTCTTCTTGCATGGTGAATGGTTCTAAATAATTTAAATTATGGATTTAAGTTGAATTATGTTGCTTGAAGGTTTAGCTAAGTTTTAGTTGGAGGAATTGAGCTTTGAAGTGTTCTTAATCAAGGTTGAATTGATTGGTTTCAATCCCAACTTTGGGTCAGTTGATTTGAAAGGATTTTTGGGTTTTTAGCCAACTGTTAAATTTATTAATTTAGCTATCGATTTCCCTTGCTGTTTAGGATTTGATTTTGGAGAATTGGTGATGTAATAAGAATAAGGCTATAGTTAGTTAAAATAAAAGACAACTCTAGTTAATAAAACAATTAAGCTGTAATAGTTGAAACAGTTAAAAACTTAACTGTTTCATAAACAGTTACTTCAACTACTTGTAACTGCTTACAAATCCTCAATAAATACTCCATCTCTCAACCATTATTGGCAGAGAATTCATTTGAGAAATTAGTTCTTTGATTTACATCAAGTGGTATCAGAGCAGCCCCGATCCTCGGACGGATGACTGGTCGGAGAGGAGGAATCCCTGCTGCGGGGAATAACTGCGAGCAAGAAGAGGTGGAGGAGATCGCCACCTTTCTCCAAGGACATCCACGGTACGCCTGCTGGCTGTCGAAGACTCCTTGGGAGATTTACATGATAAAATTGATAAAGTAGTGGATCGCTTGGAATTGCTGACTCGGAGGATAAATGGGCTACCAGCACCGACGAGGATTGAAACCAATGATCGAAACGATGGAAACAAAGGAGGCCAGCAAGCTCGAAGAAACTTTAGAAACTTTAGAAACCTGCCCAACCAAAGAAATGATCGAAGGAGGAGACCAATGGACATTCCACTACGGTATACCGATGATGACAGTCAAGAAGGAAGATTTGGAGCTTAAGAAAGGAGACCAACCCAAGATTATCAAGAACCTCTTCCAAGAAACCAAGATTACTACCAAGAACTTCAAGATTGGCGTTCCATTGATGATGAATGGCAGGAAAGTACATTAAATGTTCATAACAAAAGGTTTTGGTCACATGCTGATGGTAGGAAAAAAAAACCAGCCGTTGGTATAAACAAGAAAATCAATTGTACTTCCATAAACAATGTTGGAATTCTGATTCAAGTGATTCGGAAGAAGAATTTCAACATTCAAATTTTGGCCATGCTCGATTTTCTCAAAGAACCTATCATAATCCAAATTGGAAAAATGATTCTAGTGACTTCGATAATGTTTCTAAAACAGTTTGGGACATAATAAGAAAGGGACAATATCAAAAAATAGCCCAACGATCCAATCAAACTAATTTTTCAAGAAATCATCCTTCATTGGAGAAAAAGACTCAACATGTAGATCAACCATCAATCTATTTGCAAAAGACCAAGAACATATTGGTTTCGTATACAAAAGAGAAGACAAAGAAATCAAGGTTGGAAAATTTTCAAATAGAAAATCATGAAGATAAAATTGAAGAACAAGAATTTGAAAATGTTGACTTGGAAGTGGTCACAAGTGAAGAAAAATCCAACAAAGAAGATGAAAAAGAAGTATCAAACACTGAGCAAAAGATCAACGACACATTGGTTGCAGTGGAAATGAATCTTCAAACCATCGAAGAACTTGAAGCGATTAATAAAGAAAATGTGATTCTGGAAGGAATTTCTTCAAAAGTTAATTCTTTTGAAATTGATTCTTTGAAGACGGCTTTAAATGAGATTGAAGGGAACGTCTTTTTCGGGTTTATGGCCGATGGAGAGATTCATCTTTTAGTGGCCATATTTGATTTTTTGTCTCGATTTTATCCCTTTGATCGCAATATTTTTGTCCAAAATGTAGGAGGTTGGTTTGGTCATACTCCACTGCACCGGATGGATTTCAACTTTCATGACAAACTTGGGACGAGTTTGATGCTAGAGGGGTGGAATGATGTAATAAGAATAAGGTTATAGTTGGTTAAAATAGAAGACAACTCTAGTTAATAAAACAGAAAGCTGTAATTAGTTGAAACAATTAAAAACTTAACTGTTTCATAAACAGTTACTTCAACTACTTGTAACTGCTTACAAATCCTCAATAAATACTCCATCTCTCAACCATTATTGGCAGTGAATTCATTTGAGAAATTAGTTCTACTTTGATTTACATCAATTGGTTCAATGGAAATTTTGACTGTCAGCTAGTTGTTAGCAAATCTCTCAAGTAAGAGATTTTACTACTAGACTTTTGAAAATAGAATTAAGAGCTTGCATGTATTTTCCATTATAAATTGACGTAGCTAAGATGCATAATGTGACTGTTATGACTCATGTTATGACTAATATGACTGATATATTATAATGCATAATATATTAATCACATGATAAGGTCGTTATGATTGATATTCACGCCATGTTATGATATGCTACATGCTATGGACTGTGGTATTTTGTTAACTTTGTCTATTAGAGTCGTACCCATATGGGTGTCCCTCAGGATCACCACCTTTTTATGACTGTGGTTCGACGGGACCACCAAACTGTCATGATATGTTTATGAATGGTCCGACGGGGTCACTTACAGCTAGATTCTCTTAGGCGTTCCTTCGGGTTCGTCGAATTCCAGTTTCGTAGGTGTTCCTTTGGGTTCACCAAAGACCAGATGTGTTCCTACGGGATCACTAGATAACCTGTGTTTGGAAGTACGATAGTTTTAGGTACTTCCTTATGGAACCTCAATGGAAAGTTAACAAACATCTAACGGGACTAGAAGTGGGTCCCGTACTGAATATATGTTTATACTCACTCTTTCTATGTTTAACTTATGTTGCTTCCGCCTTTCATGTTTTTAGTATTTTATTTAAATTTATCGAACTTATGAATTAATTTTATGTTATTTTTCTTTAAAAGTTAAATGGGACTAGAATTAAGATTTTATCTTCTACTTTATTTCTACATATTTTATTTACGATTTATAAATGAGTATTTAAAGTTTTCATTGAAGTATAAATAGTTGAGTTGTTAAATTAATTAAACTATGAATTTGATACATAAACTTGATTCAAATTTTCTATCATTGACATGTACTTTTTCTGTGATTACACCAAATCATAGGACGTGAATTTAAATCAAATTTTGATTTTCTTTCTCGACATAAACTCTAATTTGAATTTTAGTAGAATTTGTGCCATTTGTATTTGAAGTAAAATTGAACTTCCACATAAGTTGCTTTGGCTTGGATTTGGAGTAGAATTCGATGATGAATTTGGATTGTACCAATGCTCAAAATTTGACCCATTTGGAATATGGTCAAATCTTTTTTTGAAATAAACCTGAAATCTCCACAATCTTGAGGATAAGAGCCTAAGCTAAGTGGGTGATTTGAATTAAGGATAAATTTTAAAATATGACCCAGTTTAATTTGAGATGAACTTATAGGCTTTATCCGGATGAATGGTAATTTTAGATGATTTGAATTTGATAAAATTTGGAATATGGTCAAATTTCAATTTTGAGATGAAGTTAAAACTTTATTCTTAAGTTAGTTCGATTTGAGGATAAGAACATGTAATATGTTCAAATTTAATTTGTAATAAAGTTGAAATGAAAATACAAATACTCTTATTATTATTATTATTAATATTATTATTATTTGGGCTCCATTTGATGTATGAGATGAAATTTGAATATCATTCAATGTTGGCTTTGGAATAAAATTGATATTATGCCCCAATTTGAACCTGAGATAAATTGGAGGGTATAACTTCACTAAGATTCGACTTAAAAATAAATGAATTTGGGGTAAAAAGGTTAATCATGCCCCAACTTTGGTTTAAAATGGGATAAGTTTTATATTTTATCCATGAGAATCATAGCCAAAGCCATTTGAATTTTAGTTGGAATTGATTTGGATATATAATTGCCATTATCAATCCAATTTTATTCACTACAAGCGGAATATTGCCAAACTATTTGTATTTGGAGGTGAAGCTTTCCAAACTTGAATCTGAATACCAATTTATGAATTTGAGGAGATGTTTTTGTTGGAGATATGATTTTATTATATACCCACACCCAAATTTGCTCCTTCTCAATCCTTCTCTATAAATTGGCCAAACCATCATATGAGAAAATCATAATGGACCTTTTTTTTGTTCTGTAAAGATAAAATGCATTAACTCAGTCCACATCAACAGATCACTTCCCATAAATAATAAAAGGGAAGAAGCCAACAAGGGATGTCATCCTATAGATTTTTTTTTTCTTTCTACTACACTTTTTTTCCCTTTATATCTCTTTTTCTTCTTCATGACTTTTTTTTTTTCAATTTTCCTCTTTTTTGTTGTTGGGTGGGAACTGAGTATTTTTCTTTACTTTCTTTGTTTTCTTGTCGTCAATCTTTACCTTGGTTGTTGCACACTGCCAAAAATGTGGTGTGATTATCCAATTTCCTCGGACTTAATCACCATCTCTTGGTGGTTGAGTCCTTGGTTGAAGAGAGTTTCAGTCAAATCTGTTTAGTGCTGAATTACTAGGAAGCTAAGCACTTGAACCTATATTATGAAGTTGGTTCCTCTTTTATTTATACTTCTTTTTTAAGAACTGTCCTCTCCTTTTTTTCACGTTTTTCCTTCCTTTTTTTGATTTTTCTTTTCTTTTCACTAACTCCATACTTCTTTTTTTTTTAACTAAAGTTCAAGTTACGTAGTAACTTAATCTTGGAGGGATTTTTTTTTTCAACCTCTCTTATTGGCTTCTTGAACATAGAATGCTTATCTTCTACTTAATTTAGTGAACTAATTCCTTTAAAAGTGTCATTCTTTTGTTCTTTTCATATGTTTTTATTTTTATCTTTTTGCAGATATGTTGGGTATGCTGGCACATACAAAATAACTTTTTTCATATATAAGATGACCCTTTTATCATAACATGGTTTAAAGTAGTGCCTCCATCGTCATGCTGACACATATGAGGTGACCTTTTTCACATATAAGATGATCTTTTTATCATATCATGGTCTACAAAAGTGCCTCGACCACCATGCTGACACATATTAAGATGACCCTTTGATCATATCGTGGTTTACAGAAATGCCTCGACCGCCATGCTTGACACATATATAAGATGACCCTTTCACATATAAGATGCATTTTTATCCTATCATGGTTTGGTTCAAATAGAGATGGTTTCAGAAAGATCTAGGTAATTTTATTATGTCACTACTTCACTCCTTGCTACATCATGGTTTGGTGACAGGTGGATTAGCCATCGAGCTTTGACAATGAAGCAGATAATTAAGTACCCTAGCTTTGAGGATAAGGCATGAAGATAAGATGACAATGAATTCAACAACACTGAGCTTGAAGATGATACAATGAAAAAATTATCAACATCGAGCTTGGAGATGAGACGCCAATATTCTGAGAAAAGGAAGATTAGTTGAACGTACATTTTGGAAAGGTGTTGCTACACTGACATTTTGGAGAGGAGGAGCCTCTGAGCTTGAACTTTGAGTGTGAAGAAGTTGTGACAAAACCATCGAACTTAGAGATATTGGAGAAGCTGGGACGAAACTATCAAATTTGGAGATAATGGAGAAGTTGCGGTGCAACCACCAAATTCAAAGATATTGGAGAAGCTAAGACATCCTCTAAATTTGTAATGAAGAAGCAATGATAGTCTTTGTACTTGATTTTGATGAAAGTCTAATCCTCCGAACTTGAATTTGATGAAGCATTGATGAAGCCTCCCAATTTGACTTTAAGGGGAGTATAAACAAAAGCTTTGAAATTGATTTTGAAGAACTCTTTTTGGTGTGCATTCAATTTTTACAGTCTCATGGAAAACAATGTGTGTCTTCAACACATTATATCCCCTCCTTAATAGGGATGCACATCTTGAAGATTTGCTTCCAAATTATTATGTTGTCCTTGTAAAAATTAACACCTTCAAACTTATGTGCTGTCCCTGGTAGAGATGACCACCTTCAATTTGGAGTATAGTTCTTTGCTAGAGATGAATAACATTAATTTTGCAGAGTCTCATGGTTGTGACTCTCTTACTCATTTATAATATTTTATGAACCAAACTTAAATTTCTTTAAGTTGTCTACGTACTGCTAGCCAACATGTAGTTTATACTCTTGTGTTATGGAGTAGATACATTTTATTTTTCAGGAACTCTTATGTCATCATGACTTAGATCTTCTTCATTTGTAGAATTTGTTAACATGATGAGTTTTGGCTTTATCGTTAGACAGTTTTCTCTTCATTCATGAAGCGACACAATTGTGAATTTTCTCGTCGTTATTTTCCTTATGAAATGTTTTCGCTTTCAAAATTTTTATCTTTCTTTCATATTAATCACTTATCATTCTAAGAAGCTTAAAAGCAAATGTTGAAAGTCAATCCTTCTTTGATGTGGATATACTTAACCTTTTGAAAGCGGAAGTTCAGATGAAAGTAGACGTTGGACATTGGTTTTCTTTATTTGTCGTAGTCATACTCAATCTTTGGAAGACTGAAGATCAAAGGTTTGGTACGATCAAAGACAAAAGCTCTTTGTTTGATTTCTTTTAAATCATCAAGAAAACATTTTCGTAAGAATTCTACCAAAATTACAGACCATCGGTTGAGGGAAGTCCTCGTCTTTCTCGTCTTTTTCCTTAACAAGCTTTGGCTTCCATGCACTCTTCTTTATTTTCTTTGTTTAAGTCTTGCTTTCTCTTCTCCAAAGTTGACGAAGGTTTGCAACTTCTTTGGAGCATAACTTTACTTTCCTTTCTTTCAACAAGTTACAAGGATCCACCATTCGCCATCATCTATAATAGGCTTGTCTTTGTTTTGGAAGTATGTATTTAGAATCTCTTACTCGAACCAACAAACAACTGTAGTCTCGAAGTCTAAAATTGAATCAAGCTTTCCCTTTGATCATGAGACAGGGTTGATGGTGGAACACTTGAAGTTATCGCCACTACAACATGATTCATTTAAGCCATGTCATCAATATAACAACCCAACTTTCCTATAAGTTGAAGTCATTAATATTTAAATAAAGGTAGTTTTTTTTTTTTTTTTAAAAAGGAAAATTAATTTATAAGTTGAGAAAAATTTAAATAATAAGAAAATAAATAAGTAACTAAAGTGGTAAAACAAAATACTAGTTTGGGCCCTTAAAATAAAAGAAATACTTTAAAATAATTCAAGTTCTGAAATTCTAAAAATAGTTCTTGAAACATAAATGCGGAAAAACTGAACTATTCCCTATGGCGAACCACGGTCACTTCTTGTCATTCGCCAGCTTGCCCTTGCCTTTACCTTTACCTGAAAATTAAACATTAGAGAGGATGAGTATATAAAGTTATACTCAGTAAGAGACCCATACTTAGTCTCCCTATGTGTTGTTAGTCCCTTTGTTAGAGTCTTGTAACAAAGTACCACGCTCTATGGTGCTCCCGAATGCACACTATCCAGTAGTCCCACCGGGACTGAACTGGGCTCTCGGTGAACCCGAAGGAATCACCCTAAAGGAGAGTCGGGCTGTAAGTGATCCCGTCGAATCACGTCTCTGTAATATTCAAACATATATATGGGAGGACCTTAATGGACCCCTCGTGGTACGACTCTAACCAGCAGACCAACAGAACACTATAGGCTATACATGCTCATCACAAAATTAACATTCAACTCAACATACATACATATAATCACATTATGCATCAATAATATGCATCTCAGGCAATATGGGGAAAATCCTCTTACCAGGAGATCTGCTAAAAGAAATTCACATGTTGGCAGTCAGTTCCTCACAATACTCAGTCCTAAACACAAACAAAACTAACATTAATAATCTTGTCAACCATCACCCTACTGTTTAATTAAGCAACCGAACTTATCAAGGCTTACCCCAAGATTAGGGTTGAATCCAACACAACCCTAAGTGGAACAATT
The DNA here is from genome assembly GCA_025688845.1 of Cucumis hystrix. Taxonomy (NCBI): domain Eukaryota; kingdom Viridiplantae; phylum Streptophyta; class Magnoliopsida; order Cucurbitales; family Cucurbitaceae; genus Cucumis; species Cucumis hystrix. The sequence continues at coordinate 1,268,460 of JACWES010000013.1, forward strand.
CACAATCTCAGTTCCTCCAATATATTCGTTCCTTCAAGAAAACATAGATCCACTTAAATCCATAACTTAATTCATTTGGAACAAAATAGGCAATTAATGGGAGTACCATCACAATCAACAATAGCCAAAACTCACCAAAGGGACCCAAAACAAGGAACGGCTCGGACTGACGTACACAGCTCTCGGCTCGGTGAAGGGAAAACGCGGACGGACCTCAACGGCAGCTCACGCGGCTTGGTGAAGCCGGACGCTAGCGGCTGGACCCGTGCGGCTGGCTTCGACGATGAGGAGAAGACGTGCGGCTGCCGGCTTGCAACTCGGTGAAGGGACGGTCGAAGATGAGAACGGTAGAGATTCCTTGCGACGACTAGGGTTCTTTGTGAGGAAGAAGATGAATTGTAACTATGACAAGCATCCCGAGGGTGTATTTAAATATGTAAAATACCAATACTAATAATAACATTAATATCATTATTATTATTATTTAATTTCCCCCAAATAACTCCTCTTTTCCTTCATCTCTTCCTATTCCCATTTAATTTTCCCTCTCTCTTCATTAATAACCCTCTTTTTTATTTCTCCTTAATAATTATAATAATGATAATAATAGTATTGCCAATTTTTTTCACAAAATAACACCCAAAATCAAAATAACTTAAAATAATTTTGGGGTGTTACAATCAATATCTAACTTAATCTTCTTTTCACAAGCTAACTTTAGAATAAGCTCCTTTAGCAAGAAGCACTTTTCAATTGGGTGGCTAACGACTCGATGATACTTGTTGTAGCTGGGATCATCTACTTTTCCTACTTGTTACAGTTGTTTGCATTATGAAAACTGAATATGTTGTTTCTCTATCAGTTACTACAGCATGTCTAACTTCTGTAACATTAAAGTTAAGAAATGAATAAACCTTTTTCTATCTTTCTTTTAAATTTAGTCGATGTCTCCCATCTTCCTCAACTTTATTTTTAGCTCTTGTTCCTTCTCTCTTAGAACAAGATGTTTGGTCGCATGAACGACCATAGATATTTTAATGGCACTATTCACAATCTATTCAGTGTCGTTAGTTTCATTCTTACCATTCCTCATTTTTTTGAACCAAGAAATTCTTTGTTCCTCTGTTGGCAATACTTAACTCCATATTGTGGGTGTGAGTCGTTAGCTCTTTAAACATGCCATGAGTTTTATTCTCTACAAGATGTAGAAAAGTTCCCATTGTATGTCTTGGGTGCACATCTTCACTGCGGATAGTTTGATGAGTCTATCTTTGCAATTCAAATTCAAAGCTCTCCATCTATCTATGTAGTCAATGACTAGCTCTCCCTTTTGTTGCTTTGTGCTTGTCAGCTCCATCATGCTGACGATTCACCTAATGTTATAAAAGTGGTTGAGGAACTCTCTTTTAAACTGTTTTCAATTGTCAATCACTTTCGGCTCTAAATCAATATACCATTTGAAAAAATTTCCTTTCAAGCTTTGAATAGACTGTCTGACCAGTTGATCTCCTTTACTTCCTACATTTTTGCATGTTTCAATAAAATGAACAATGCTTTGCTTTGGATTGCCTTTTTCATCAAACTATTGGAACTTTAAAGGTTGGTACCTAATAGGCATTCTTAAGTTGTCGATTCTTTTGGTGTACGACTTATAATACATAAAAGAAATCTGTGGCGGGCCTCCATACTAAGCTCTGATGGAGTTTGTGATCATATCTTCAAACGTACGAGGTTTATTCCCTACAAGATGTAGAAAAGCTCCTAGTGCATGTCTTAGGTGCACATCTCCACAACGGATTATTTAGTGAGTCTATCTTTGTAATCCAGACTCAGAGCTCTCTATCGGTTTATGTAGTCGATGACTGACTCTCCCTTCTATTACTTGGTGCTTGCCAGCTTCATCATGCTAATGATGTGCTAAAGTTATGAAAGTAGTTTAGGAACTCTCTTTTCAGCTATTTCTAACTGTCAATCACTTCCTGCTCTAGATGAATATACCATTAGAAAGCATTTTCTTTCAAGCTTCAAACAAACTACCTAACCAATTGGGCTACTTTGCTTCCTCCATTTTTGCATGTTTCAATAAAATTAACAATGTTTTGGTTTGAATTACCATTTCCACCAAACTGTTGCTTTGGAGGTTGGCACCCAAGTGACATTCTCAAGTTGTCAATTCTTTTTGTGTACAACTTGGAGTACATAAAAGAAATATGAGACGGACCTCCATACTAAGCTCTGGTGGAGTTTATGATCATGTCCCACAGTTGTTGTACTAACAGGGATGCAATAGAAGTTGATTGTTGTTGCAGTTGATTTTTCTACACCACATTATTCCCTTTTTCACTAGCTTTGACAACATAAGTTTGGCTTGACTCGACATTTTCATGGCTTGCATATGATCCCTCAAGGATGCGATTTTGTGGATTCGCTCCTCAACAACTTTCATCAAGAGATTAATTTTCTTTTCATCTCTGTCATGGTCATGTCAGTTATTACATCTATTATCATGATAAACACTACTTCAAGGTGTGATTCTTTCTCAGATCGATCAGAAGCAGAAGCTGAGTAGAAAAGTTGTAAAACAAAGAATTTTCTCATATGATGATCCTACCTTTAGAAGATTCTGTTAGTTGTTTCCAACTTCTCTTCATAAGAATAAAACCTTGCTCTTGTTCTTGCATGATCTTCTTTGAATGGTTTCGAATGACAGGTCATATGTAGAAGTCACCTGCAGGAGTTACTTTGGATGCAACTTTCTTTAGTGCCATTAGTTGGCTTGTTGATTTAGATAATGAAAAGAGATGAGAGGTAGAGAAGTGGTGCTTGCTTTGGTGTGTGTGTGTTAAGATGAAATGCAAGGTATGTGTTGAGTGTCTGTAATGATTTGCATTGGCAAAGTGCGTGGGTGATGATCATACAATACAAGTTTTCCTAATCGAGTCCAAGTGTATACTAGACTAGATCCTGGTAAGTTGAGTGTTGAAGACAAGGAAATTTTTGTTAAAGAATTGTGAAATTAAACTTTACTCTCTTGCTAAGAATTTGGTATTAAATATAATAAGTTTGAGAATTTGTGATGAAGTGTCCTATGGTATGCTGTCCAAGCTACATGTGATGGATGAATTAAAGGTGACCTAGAGTTTTAACGTATTGAATACAAGTCTGCACTAGAATAGGGGTTAAAGGCTTCTTTGATCCTTTATGAATTTAGGCACTACTTATGAGTTCACATACTAATTAAGACAGAAATCCTTTCGGTGTATCATGCCATAAATGTTCTTATTTCTAGATACGAATATTTTACAAAATGTGATAGGGTGGTTAGTATTTCTAAGTTGGTCCTTATCTTTGCTTAATTGGGTCTCTCTATCACTTACTCTTTTGAACAATTAATTACTTTTGCCTAACTTAACCTTTCGATGCGTTAAGCGTGGATGCATGTGTCAAGCAAAATAATTATGTCTTACTCATTCCTATGGATTGAATCTATCCTTTTCTCCCTATAGAAGACTTGACTATTCATGCAACTAATGCAGATGGAAGACATAGATTGATACTGGACGTTTATATTGATGAGTGGAATCATTACAATTTTCAATATCTAATATAAACATTATGAACAACAGTCACTAAATGTAAACAAAACAGAGAAATGCAAATATGACTCTGTTAGACCCCCATTACTAATACTTATAATAGAAGAAATAAGGATAAGGGGTCACGTGAGAATGAAGCATAGAAAACAGAAAGCAGTAATGAAAGAGTGACAAATGTTTTGAGTGGGCCCATCAACAATTATTTTGACAAGGAAAGTTAAAAGACATTTTTGAATGAGAGAAGATGGGTAGTTAGTTAGAAGAAAGTGGGCTGCATTACTCCTTGAGAAAAGGGGGAAACAGAGAGTCACGTTCTTACGTTCTTTGTTGTCTTTTTTGTTGTAATTTCTTTGTTATGAGTTTTTGGATAGGATCTGAGTTGTTTGTTGTTTTATTTGTATTCAGTTAGGTGGAGTTGTTTGTTTGAATTTGTCTTTGAATTATTAGTTGGGTTATATTAATCCTTGTCTTGAAGATCAATAGACTTGTAATTATTGTAATTTTCTGTTGCAAATCTTCAATATATAGAAACATTATATCAGTGTTCTATCAATTTGGTATTAGAGCATTGAACCTGGGCATACTGTAGAAGATGGCAAGGAAGGGAGATGAGAAGTTAGAGGTTCTCGAACAAGAAATTTATGAAATGCATACTGAGTTCCAGAAGTTACCAAAGATGAAGAAGAATCTATCTTTGATTTTGAAAAGCATTGACAATTTCAATATACAGATAGAGAAGCAGCAACAACAACAAGTGGTTTTGAAATACCTTGAGGGCATAATCAGAGAAAAGTCAGTGACGACGATGGATTCAGCGGCTTTTCTGAGAAATGTTAAGAGTTCTGCAACATTTATGGATGAATTTGGTGAAGGGTCTAAAAACATTAGGAAGCAAGAGGAAGATAAATCAGACGATCGTAGTAAATTTAAGAAGGTAAAGATGCCAATTTTCAATGGCTCAGATCCGAATTCATGGTTATTTTGAGCAGATTGTTTCTTTAAGATTCATAGTTTGACAGAAACAGAGAAGTTAGCAGTGGCAGTTATAAGTTTTGAAGATCCAGTTCTTGATTGTCGTTCACAAGATGAGAGGAAAGCTTTTGTCAGTTGGGATGATTTGAAATAGAAGTTGTTGATTCGTTTTAGAACCATCAGAGATGGAAGTTTGGTGGGGTAGTTTCTTGCAATTCACCAAGAAACAATAGTGAAAGAGTATAGGAATCATTTTGATAAACTATTAGCTCAGGTGGCCTTTTTACAGACGGTGGTGATTGAAGAAACTTTTATGAATGGACTTAGTCCATGGTTAAAAACGGAGGTAGATGCTCTAAAACCCCTGGGATCGGCTTGAATGATGAAATTAGTTTTGAAATTGAAAAACAGAGAAATGGTTCAGAAAGAGGTAGGGCTTGTAAGTGTTTACGGAAGTAAAGTGCAGAATAATTTACTTAGATCGAAAGAGAATACCACTATGAACACAACTAGTGTGCAAAGTGGGAAAAATATGTCAATGAGAACAATAACCCTTAGAGGAGTAACGACTAGTGAAAATTGAAGGGAGGGTCCTACAAAATGACTATCAGATGCAAAATTTCAATATATAAGAGAAAAGGGACTTTGTTTTCGATGCGAGGAGAAGTATTATGTTGGGCATAGATGTAAAGCCAAGGAATAAAAAGAATTGCAAATGTTAGTTGTCAGAGAGAATGGTGAAGAATTAGAGATTATTGAAGAAGAACCAAGTGAAGTGGAATGTGAAGAACAAATTACTGAAATTGGAGCTGTGGAGAATCTAAATATTGAGCTATCCATCAACTAGTTATAGGATTGACAAATCCAGGAACAATGAAGGTAAAAGGAAAGGTGAAAGAGGAAGAGGTGGTGGTATTGATAGATTATGGAGAGCTACCCACAATTTTATTTCTGAAAAGTTGGTTACTGAATTGAATTTGCCCATTAAAAGCGACCACTAATTATGGACTTTTTTTGGGTTTCGAAACATCTATTAAAGGGAAAGGTGTGGGTGGGAAGGTGGAAGTACTCATTGAGGAATGGAAGATAGTTTATAGTTTCTTACTATTGGAGCTTGGAGGCGTGGATGTTATCCTTGGAATGCAGTGGCTACATTCTCTTGGAGTAACTGAGGTGGATTGGCGGAACTTAATTTTGACATTTTAGCATGAGGGTAAAAAAGTCATTATTAGGGGAGATCCAAGCCTTACAAAAACAAGAGTCAGTTTGAAGAGTGTTATGAAATCTTAAGGAGCAGAAGATCAGGGATTTTCGGTAGAATGTCAAGCCTTGGAATGTGGTTTGATTATAGAAGAAATATATGATGAAGAAGTTCAGCCTAATGTTGATAATTTTATTGCATCCTTGCTGGAAAAGTTCACTAATGTTTTTGAGTGGCCATAAACATTATCACTGAAAAGAGGGATGGAACATCATATCCATCTAAAAAAGGGAACAAATCTTATAAATGTAAGACCTTAACGATATGTACATCAACAAAAGGAGGAGATGGAATGTCTAGTTGATGAAAAGTTAGCTTAGGAATTATTAGACCAAGTACCAACCCATATTTCAATCATGTATTGTTGGTTAGAAAGAAAGATGGAAGTTGGAGATTCTGTGTAGATTATCGGGCGTTGAATAATGTGACTATTCCTGATAAGTTTTCCATACCATTAATAGAAGAGTTATTTGATGAATTGAATGGAGCTAATGTTTTCACAAAGATTGATCTTAAATTCAGGTACCATCAGATTCAGATGAATGAGGATGATGTAGAAAAGACCGCTTTCCGAACTCATGAAGGGATTTATGAGTTTTTAGTCATGTCTTTTGTATTGACCAATGCCCTGTCTACTTTTCAGGCACTAATGAATAACATTTTCAAACCTTATATGAGAAGATTTGTGCTTGTTTTCTTCGATGACATACTGGTTTACAACAAAGGCCTTGAGGAGCATTTACAACACTTGAAATTGGTGTTGAAAATTCTTAGAGAAAATACATTGTATGTGAATTTGGGAAAATGCAGCTTTGCTAAGGTAATAATAGGCTATTTGGGACATCATTTCAGGAAAAGGAGTGAAAGTTGATCTGAAAAAGATAAGAGCTAATAGAGAATGTCCAACTCCAACTTGTGTTCGGGAAGTAAGAGGATTTTTGGGGTTGATTGGTTTTTATCAAAGGTTTGTGCAGAATTATGGAAGCATAGAGAGACCTTTAACTCAGTTATTGAAAGCTAGAGTGTTTAGATGGAATGAGGAAGCAAATGCATCTTTTAAAAAATTAAAACTATCAATGATGACTCTACCGATACTTGCTATGCCTAATTTTAATTTGCCTTTTGAGATAGAAACGAATACATCGAGGTATGGTGTGGGATCAGTGTTGACTCAAGTGAAGAAACCAGTAGCTTATTTTAGTAGAACATTGAGTATGAAAGATGGTGCACAACCAGTTTATGAGAGGGAGTTAATAGTTGTTGTCTTTGCTGTCCAAAGAGGGCGTCCGTATTTGTTAGGAAGGAAGTTCTTAGTGAAAATTGATTAATGGTCCTTGAAATTTTTACTTGAACAACATGTCATACAACCACAATATCATAAATGGATTGTCAAACTTTTAGGGTATTCGTTTGAAGTGGTATATAAGTCGGGGTTTGAAAATAAGGCAGCTGACGCTATTTCTCGAGTCCCTCATACAATTCATCTAAAACAAATTTCAGAACCAACATTGATTGATTTGACCATTCTCCAAGAAGAGGTTGAGAAAGATCCTAAATTGAATGAAATTAAAGAGACAGTGGAGCAACATCCGAATGACATTCCTCATTTCACAGTGAACCAAGGTGTTTTGCAATTTAAAGGTCGGTTAGTAATTTAAAAAAACTTTCTCTTTATTACCAACGATTTTGCATACCCATCATGATTTAGTTTTTGGAGGATATTTTGGCTTCTTAAGAACCAAAGAATCATGGGAGAATTATATTGGGATGGAACGAAGAATGATATAAAAAAGTGTTGTGAAAAATGTTTGATTTGTCAAAGGAATAAGAACTTTTTGCCTTGTCTCTAGTAGGGTTGTTAGTGCCTTTGGAAATACTTGATATAATATGGAATCATATATCTATGGATTTCATAGATGGATTACCTAAAGCTGCTGGATATAATGTTATATTTGTATTTGTGGATAGGATGAGTAAATATGCTCATTTCTTGGCATTGAAACATCCTTACACCACCAAATCAGTGGCTGAAGTTTTCGTGAAGGAGGTGGTGAAGCTACATGGATATCCTAGCCCTACTGTTTCTGATAGGTACATGGTATTTGTTAGTAACTTCTGGAATGAGCTATTCAGATTAGCTGGCACCAAATTACATCGAAGTTTGACTTATCACCCGCAAACATATGGCCAAACTGAAGTAGTAAACAGAGGGTTGGAAGCTTATCTTAGGTGTTTTTGTGGTGAGCGGCCAAGAGAGTGGATTTACTAGTTGCATTGGGTAGAGTATTGGTATAACACTATATACCATAGTTCAATTGGGGTGACACCATTCCAAGCTGTATATGGACGGTTACCTCCCCCATTGATTCATTATGGTGATATGGAAACATTGAATTCTACATTAGATCAACAACTTAAATACAGAGACATTACTTTAGGGGCCTTGAAGGAACACCTTCGAATAGCACAAGAAAAGATGAAGGGAGCTGATTTGAAGTGAAGGGAAGTAGAGTTTCAGGTGGGTCAATGATTTTTCTAAAGCTTAGACCATATGGACAACATTCGTTGAGGAAGAAACGTAATGAGAAGGTTTCTCCAAAATATTTCAGGCCTTATAAAGTTCTTGAGAAAATTGGTTCTGTTGCTATAAGTTAGATTTACCAAGTATGGTTGTTATACATCCTGTTTCTCATGTTCACAGTTGAAGAAGGCTTTGGGTTATCATAAACAAGTACAACAGCTTACACCATTTATGAATGAAAACCATGAATGGCTGACACAACTAGAAGAAGTGTTTGGTTATAGAAAGAATTAGGCAATCAAGTACTGGGAGGTGTTGATCAGTTGAAAGGTATTACCTCTGCATGAAGCAACATGGGAGGATTGCAATGATTTTCATAAACAATTTTCAGATTTCCACCTTGAGAACAAGGTGGATTTTGAGGACGAGAGTAGTGTTAGACCTCAATTACTATTAACTTATAATAGAAGAAATAAGGATAAGAGATCATGTGAGAATGAAGCATAAAAGACAAAAAGCATAAATGAGAGAGTGAAAAATATTTCGATTGGGCCTAGCAGCAGTTATTTTGACAAGGGAAGTTAAAAGGCATTTTTGAAGAAGAGAAGGTGGGCAGTTAGTAAGAAGAAAGTTGGCTGCATTACTCTTGAGAGAGAGAGGAAGCAGAGATTCAGGTTCTTACGTTCTTTGTTGTATTTTATGTTGTAATTTCTTTGTTCTGAGTTTCTGGATAGGATCTGAGTTGTTTGTTATTTTATTTGTATTCAGTTAGGTGTAGTTGTTTGTTTGAATTTGTCTTTGAATTTTCAGTTGGGTTATATTGATCCTTATCTTGAAGATCAATAGACTTGTAATTATTGCAATTTTCTTTTGCAAATCTTCAATATATAGAAACACTATATTAGTGTTCTATCAGACTCCCAATTTCTTGGTTTACAAAAATGATCTTTGATTGATAAAGCTCTGGACTTAGTGAATGATGGAGATATGAAGTTTTTCTAAAAATCAGCAACGGTTTTCCTTTTTTTTTTTTCCACCATCCCATTTATTGTATTTATAGGGTTCCGACACTCGACGCCCACTACGCACGTTCTGTGTTTTTGGTGCCTACTTTTACACATCTTCGGTCTCTCCGTGTTTCAAAAGTCATGAAACGACTCAATTTTCAAAACTTTATAATCACATGTTGGCTAGTAAGATGTTCTAAATGCTTTTGTTTTTTTTATATTGTGTGCTAAACTTGTTCAACTCTCTTCACTACATGACTTTAGAACATGCATTGATAATCTCTTACTTTGATGTTGATCTAGATGCTCCTTATTTTAATAAAATCTTGCAAAGAAGAATACCCTATGATCATAATGTCCAGAAATCAACGCATTGTAAGCAAATTTTAAAAGTTCAAAATATATTTGATGTATTTTCTAGTCATTTTCACTATTTATCTTGAATAAAGTGGACTCTATCTTGTATTTCTACAAGTCATCAAGAAGTTTCACTAGACTTGCCAATTTGTCCACGCCAAATTTTTGGAGAAACGTGATCATGAAGTTAAATTTGTGTTGATGTATATTTTGATGCAATGTGGTTGGACCTCTAGAGCTTGATTCTCTAATTCTCTCTTGATTGAATGCATAGCTTGATTTGAGAAAGTGAAGAGTGTGATGTTCTTGAAGTTGAAGTTGAAGTTTTAGAAGAAAACTTGTATCTTCAAAGGAACTTGAGTCTTCAAGTGTGGTCAGCTTCAGGAGTTAAGAAGTCTTCTAATTAAGGAGAGTTCTCTCTAGGCCTTTGGAGTATAAAATTTACCACCCTTGCAAATGGAGGAGAACTTCTTTATTTATAGTGTTCTCTGGTGGGCTTTATGAGTTTGAGTTTGGTTGATCATAAATCTAGTTTTTACGCTCAATTATATGGATTTGTGCCTTATTTATCATTTGAGCAAAATTATGCTTTTTTTTTTTTGCTCAATTAAAATTTAGCACAAATAATAATATAGAATTGTACGAAATTAACTTTATTCAATCCAACAGGCATGATGAAAACATTTGCATCATCAAGATTTGTCAATATATCTTCAATTTTAATTTAGGACACATGTCAACCTTTAATTGGTTCCAAACTGGATGATTTGTAATTTTGTGATAATTTGAGAAATGACATGAAAATTTATGATTGGTCCAATTTTTTTTATTTAACAAAAATTAACTTATCACATCGCTGCAACTATTGTCCCACCAACAATGTTACACAATGAAGATGTGCAAGTAAGTGAAGAGGTTGAATTGGGCAGAGATTTACGAACCAAATGACCATTAGTTCTTGTTCATGATTTTATTGCTAAACCTATAAGTTCATTGGCATCCATGAGCTCTTTAGTACCCCACTTTATAGCACATTTTGTGAATTAGATAATTTTTTTGCATGACATTGAATATTTCTTGCAGCAATAATTATAGAGCATGGACCACATAAACTAGTGAAACTACGAAAGATTATGGTTGAAGAGAAGCCATGTAGAAAGAAATAAATACATTAGAAACTAACCAGATTTGGGTCATGGAAGTCTTGCCCCCATGCAAGAAAGCTCTAGGATGTAAATGAATGTATAAAATCAAATATCATGCAGATAGGGAGATTGAAACACATGGTTAGCCTTGTAAATTTTTACAATCATCAAGTTGAGGGTTCGTGTAACGAGACCTTCGCTCTAGTAGTGAAAATGAAAATTGTATGTACCAGCTTCTTGGTAGTTGCAATTGCAGTTGCAAAAAATTGGGGACTACATCATATGTACGTAATGGAAACGTAGAAGTTAACATGCATGGACCTAATTACTTAAATTAGGATTGATAGAGATTATACATTCGTGGCTCTCGTTGCTCGTAATCTTCTCACGAACTAAATTCGAACCACCAATAGAGTTGATCTGCTATTATTCGGACTTGGAATCAGTTTGTGGAACTCAATGAGTGAAGAAATTGAGAGAGAGATAGAAATGGGATGATTGTAAAAAAATTTAGAATAAATTTCTTTGGTGAATAATTTAACAAGTAAAATAATAAAAGACCAAAAAGTTTTTCAACAATTGAAATTGCATCCTTAAATAAAGAAATGATGTTTTTAAAAAATGTAACAAACCGGTAAAATATTTACACTGTATAGAACAATTATGAAAACAGAAAAAGCTCATAGGGTCCACAATGAAAAATACCAAAAGTGCCTCAGTCAACACGTGATTCATCGATCACATGAGCGTGCGAGTAATCTTTTTTTAAACAATCGTGTATTACAGTCTAAATGAATGATCTACTATCCTTTAGGTCATGATACAAGATCATGTAGTTCTTTTTAATGATGAAAAAAAAAGCTTTAATTTAACGATCGTGTTGACCATGCTAAATGATCATGTTGACCATGACAAACTATCGTGTTGATCATGAAAAACGATCGTGTTGACTATGGCAAGCAATCATATAGTCCAATGTAAATGATCGTTAAAATATTCAAATCAAACAATCGTGTTAATCATGCTAAATGATCTGATAACTATGGTAAGAGATCGTTTAGATCATGCCAACACAATTGTGTACTTGGTTTTAAACGATGGAAAAACAACTTCAAATTTAAACGATTGTGTTGACCATGGTAAACAATTGTGTTGACAATGCTAAACGATTGTTTAAATCATGTCAAAATGATATTTAAATGATTTTGATATTCTTGAATATGAGGAAGATGAAAGAGCTTCATAAAATCTTGTTGAAAATGGTGAAAATGAAATAGGAGATTTAAATAGAAGATAATTTTTTAAAAATAAAAATGTTTAAATTCAAATTGTTATTAACAATACGTATTTTGGAGGTATTTAAATTCAAACTTTTTATAAATATTTTGGAATATAAATAATTTGAAAATGTTGAATTTATGTCAGTTATTATTTTAGGGATATCCATACACGATTTTAGAGGATGATATAATTTTTAATAAAATAAGTGGATAATCGTAATTAACACGATTTTAAGAAATGATAATATTTTAAATTCAAATTGTTATTAACAATACGTATTTTGGAGGTATTTAAATTCAAATTTTTATAAATATGTTGGAATATAAATGATCAAAATATTGAATTTATGTTTGCAATTATTTTAGGGATATCAACTAAATGCACGATTTTAGGGGTGAATTTTTTTTAATAAAATAAGTGGATAATCGTAATTAGCACGATTTTAAGGAATGATAAAATTTTAAATTCAAATTGTTATTAACAATACATATTTTGGAGGTATTTAAATTCAATTTTTTTATAAATATTTTGAAATATAAATAATCTAAAAATGTTGAATTTATGTTTACCATTATTTTAGGGATATAATCGTTTCAAAGAATTCAAATTGACGATTTTAGTGAATGTTATAAAATCTAACTTCAAATTGTTATTAAAAATAGGAAAAATATGTATTATGTATTATATAATAAAATATTAGGAGGGACTTTATGAAACAGAAAGTGATGAAATTATATTAACCATTATTTTAGGGGTAACAAAAAAAAATTGAATTCAAATAGTTATTACTATATATATATTATGAATTATAGAAATAAATTGTTACTTAATTGATTTGAAACCTAAAAATTAAAAAATGTGGTATAAATTGTTGACATAAATCTAAGGGATGTTGGTGCAATTTTATACCACCCAAAAATAAAAAACTATTTAAGATTTTCCTAAACTGACGGTTTTTGCAAATACATTGTATCTGACGGAAAAGAATTTTCTATACAAAGGGGTATAATCGATTTAAAAAAAATTAAAAAAGTCTACCGCCGACGATTTTGCTATAAATCTTAATATTTTTGGGATTTGCTATTTTTCAGTTTGTTATCTAATTTTTTTGCCATTCTCACGGTTATCTCTTATGAAATTATCCTAAGGAAATTGCACATGCAATTGTTGAATGTAATTACTCACCAAAGCCAAGGCTTTAGTGGGGTAGGTGCTAACATCACATGCTACCACTTTTTCCACTAAGTGTTAATGAGATTATGCATAAATGGACTTGATTAATCTCATGGTTTACGGATTCTTCAAATACCTGCAAATTTGTCGAAAATGAACCTTAATCAACATTCATTAAGTACATGCCAAGCAGATTTATAAGTGTTGCAAATGTAAGTTTCAATTCAACCTTTAGGGACCTATACGAACAAAAAGAACCAACTTAGCTATACAAAACACGCTTTGGATAATACTCATAGAAAAAGAACAAAGAGAACCAACTTCGCTATATAAAAAACTACCCAAATTTTCCGGCAATAATGTTTAGTTTGCATCAAGTTGAAACTTAAACATAAACTTACTAACCTCTTTTCAAAGTTATTATTGAACTTACTACACCCCCTCCCCCTTCCAAAGTCATTATTAACTTCCCTCGCCCTCCCCACTACAAAGTCATTATTAAACTTAAACATAAACTTACTTCTCTGCACAAACACATAAACACACTTTAATCTTAAACTTCACAAACAAAAACACCTACACTCTAAATAAAACTTTACAAACAGAACACCTAACAATACAACGCAAAGTATCAAGTTCAAGTTCCTAAGTACATTTTCACATGAGTCCTAAAATATGTCTAAACCGATCCAACGAAATAACTTTTCAATGACTACCAAAACTTTAAGTTGTCTATTTAACAATTATTATCTTTCAACAAAAAATATGGGGCTCTACACAAAGTAAATATGGGTTCCAACGATTTCAGCTGACCCCAAATTTTCAACATCTAAATCAACTTGTGAGTATGTCGAGGTTGATTCTTCCATCTATTCATCATTTAAATGTGTATATCGCTTGGGGTAGATCATCCTTGTGCCATAAATTTATTTTGCAACAACCAATCGACATTGCATATTGTTTAAAATTCAGTTTTTCATGAACACAAAAAACACATTGAGATATATTGTCATTATGTTCATGATGTAGTTCGAATTGGCATCATCGCTATACAACATGTTTTTACTAATGAGCAACTTGCAAATATCCTTACGAAGGCTTTAGTAAAACAACAATTACTTTATCTTTTTGACAAGCGGAACATTTGTGATCCTCATGCCCTAAATTGAGGGATGATATTGATAAATATATTTAATTTTTATAAAAGAAAAGTCTATTTAATATTTGTTATATCGGTAGATATTTAAATTTATTTTACTATATTTTAAAAACAATCTTTGATAGCTATAATCATATAAATAAAAAAATTGAAAAATATTGAGGGGCGAGATGAATCTAAATCAACATATGAAATTGATAAGTTAACCCAAAATTTGTCACAAACCAAATATAATATATATATAATCATTAGTTTATTAGTTAAAATATTGGATTTGAATGAAAGAAAAGAACAAAGTGAACTATAAGCAAGAGAAGGAAGCAATACTTTCTGGAAGGGAGTGTGATGGGTGATTGATGCAAGTCAACGAAACAGAAGCCCAGTGTAGGGTTGGGCCCACTTGAATAGCGTGGGCCCATTAAGAAGGGCCTATTAAAATGTGGGTCAGTCCTATTAAGGGCCCATTAAGAATGGCCCATATCCACAAAAGTGGGAAACGAAATTCAGGAGAATGACTATAGACCCACTTTGTTATCCAGTGGGTCAATGGGCCCATTGAAGAATGATTGATAGCCATACAACAACTCAGATTTTGACCCAACATGGTCCCTACCTATTAAAATTTCCTCCCCACTTTTTCCATATTTTAATTAATTTTGTAGGGCCATTATTTATATATAATAAAATAAATAAGTAAAGAGTTATGTTTGTGGGTCTCTCCAATTATTGACCCTTATCTATTTATCTATTTTGATTCCTCCTTGTAAATTTTGCATGCAAGTACCTACAACACTTAAAAATACATTTTACTATTATTTATTTATTTTGTTTATTCAAATCAACAACAAATTTAAAATTTTAAACTAATTCAATACATCATTGGAATCTTGGGATTTGGAAGTGTTTTTGTTTACAGTATTGTTAATTAAACATAGGTGAAAATACCAATTTTTTAAATCAAATGAAAAGAATAAAAATTGAATTGCCTAACTATTCAAACATACAAAACAATGAATAGTACGTATGCTTTATAAGTGTGTATACTTTCTACTTTTGTTCAAACCAATCTTACTATTCAATTTTTTTTTTTTTAAAAAAAAGAGATTCCATAAGTTTCACATTAAGGTAGTACTGCCAAAATTTTGATTTTGGTTTAGGGTTTTTTTTTTCTTCTTCTGAGATGAATAAATTTCGGTTACTATTTCGTTTTTTATTTTTGAAAACTAAGTATATAACATAGGGTATACAAATTTTAGATTTAAAAAGAGAAAAAGAGTATATGCAACCAAAGCTTGTTGTATTGTGTGAGCACTTACATATTTTCTCACCCAATAAAAATCTCTCTTCACCAAACTTTCATACATACATCTTTTCCTTTTCTCATTTTATCCTTCTTTTGTAAACTAACAATTCAAACTTCCTCTCTTTTTTAATTCCTTTTTCTTTTTCTTTTTTTAATTTGAGTTTATTATAATTTGTATCTACTCCTCCTCCTCCTCCCCCTACTATTATTATTATTATGCTTTAGTTTTTTCACTTTCTAAAAAATCTTCTTCAAATTATATTTGAGAATTTGTGATAGTGGAGAGTCAGAAAGTGACTCATGAAGCTTGAGAAAAATAGAATATTTTCTCAACACCTAAGTAGAAATTAATTGGAGAAGATTCATTTTATTTTTTATTTTTTTATTTTTTTTATTTAAACTTGTGGTGATGAGAAAATGATTCACATCACTTTTTTTTTTCTTTCTAAGACTCCAACTTTGATCAAAATAGTTTTATCGAAAAATTTTATTTATATGATTATATTTAATTTTACAAATCAATTCAACATCAACTTATTCAAAAATTTTCAAACCTAACATATATATATTCGGATTAGAAACATATATTCAAATTTAATCTTAAACTTTTTGTAACGCAAATTTATTTACACTAGATTTTCGTAAAAAGATGATATTCTTAAAAAAAAAATCAATTAAAGAAATTAACTCTTACAACACAACACTAACATTAAAATACAAAGCTGAGCCCTAAGAAATGAAAGCCGCCAACCTCTAAGAACCATTTAAAACCAGGAATCAAAACTACTCATAGTTATCAACTAAAAGTTAAGAATCATTTTAGACTTTATTTAAAAAAAAAACTTATGAATTAACTTTCCATTTTTGTAAATATAAATAAATAGCATAATCCAAACTAAAAAATACAAAGCTTAAGCCATAAGAAAATAAAACCACCTATAACTCTCAACTAAAAAGATAAGAACCCTTTTAAACCCCTTTTTTAAAAGCATAAAAATTTAACTTTCCACTTTTGGAAATAAATTTTTAAAAATAATCATTAACTTTAAAACTGAAGAGGATAAACATTAGTAAACAAATCTTATAAATTATGTCAAGTTTATTTTTTATTGCCTACATTCTTCTACCTAGACTAGCAAAATTGAAAGTCAATGAAACCTTATTTGGAAACTTTGTAATTTTATTTTTGAAAAAGAAAATCATGGTTTTATTAATTAGACATCCAATTTAAGAAGTTTGTAAAAAAAGATTCTCACACCCTATAGTACATAATTAATGAAGTTTCTATTAGAACTTAGTTTTCTTTTCAATCTCCTTATATTTTCTTTGGGAGAAAAAAAAACTAATACTTGAAATTTAGTTTTTTTTAGGGGTGATCGGACCTCAAGTTTAAAATACTAAGTAGTATATTATTTTAACTATATTTATTTTGATTCAGTTTTATTAAATTACATTAGGCTCTTGAAAGCTATTTTTAATAGTGTATTTTATTTTTTTGTTTTGGACTTTGTATACTTAGGATTGGTCTTGAGAGGGTGCAACCAATTCTTTTATATATTCTTAAATTATAGTTATTTTCTTTAACACTTAATAATAAATCAACTACAAGGAGAATGGGGTATCTTGACGCATATATGCGTCAACCAAAACAAGAAAATGCATCAAAAAAGTCTCGCCCAACATAGACAACAGTATCAGGGAAGACGTCAACAGTAGTGCATTGGAAGAGGCAATGCAGACGCAAAACCGAATGATGTCAACAATATACTTATGCCAACGCAGGCTCCGTTGACTAATTTGAAATGTCGGGGTAAACCCAAACCCGAAATTTGGTCAATGAGTCGACATAAAGGTATTGTCGACGTCCACGTCTGCGTTGGCATAAAGGTGTTGTCTACGTCGGCATTAATGAACGTTCGACGCGACGTTGAGGGAAACTCGACCGACGCGGCGTCGGCATAAGGTCCCATTCTCTATGCCCTTGTTGCGTCTCGAAAATCCTTTTAAATTATTATTTTTTAATTATTTTTTCGCTATTGAATTCTTATTCGATTTCAATTCAATCAAATTCTTTAAACAACTAACGTAAAATTAATAAAATATAATTAAAATATCAAATTGAATTTAAATTAAAATTAATTCAAATATTAAAAATGGACAGTAGGTTCAAAAATTACATGAAAAATACACACTAAAAACTAAAGATTAAATCTACTAAGAGCGTTGCGAATGCCAGCTCCTCCATGCCTCCCAACCTACAATGACAAAAATTAAATTTAGATATACATCACCAATAAGAAATTAAAGAACTTAAAAGTTGAAAAACACGTACCACAATGGAATCAAGGTCCTCTCTATGATCGAATGAGTTCTTCAATCATCTTCCTCATTTCTTCCATCTGTCGGGCATTTTCTTCGTGCTTTCGGTTACTTTCTTCCAGTGCTTGCTCATGCAACTCCGTCATTTTGTCAAGATGAGTTTTTAGTTAGGTAACCTCCCTGACGTGCATCTGTTGCTCGTATGATAAAGATGAAGAACTGCTAGCAGTGTTTCGAGACTTTGGCCTAGGCCTCAACCAAGACCTTTTTAGTAGCTCGATCGTCTACCAAAAACTGTCTTGCATATCTCATTCTTAGAGAGTGGTTGAGAACTCTCTAGGATGGTCTGGGATTAGAGTTCCAACATTTGATTATGCAAGAAAATTTTTAATTAAGTCAAACTTGAAAATTAAATGTACAAAATAAGACAAAAGTATCGCATACACTTACATGAGCATCTACGGTCGCTTGGGAAACGAATGGCTCACCTTGAGCATGTGTTTCTTTGAACAACTCCACTCGAACTCTCGTTGTTCAGCGAGCTCGTGCTGTCGTTGTAGAAACAACTTGGAGCCACTACTGTGGTTGTAGGGCTGCTTTGCTTTAGCAGCCCTATTCATCATTGATTGCTCCTACATGCAAATAATCAAAATGTTACATACAT
The DNA here is from genome assembly GCA_025688845.1 of Cucumis hystrix. Taxonomy (NCBI): domain Eukaryota; kingdom Viridiplantae; phylum Streptophyta; class Magnoliopsida; order Cucurbitales; family Cucurbitaceae; genus Cucumis; species Cucumis hystrix. The sequence continues at coordinate 1,287,218 of JACWES010000013.1, forward strand.
AAAACAAAAATGAACTACCGTTTGAGAACATTAAAAGTTCTAAATCACCTAAAACTGTTGAGTAAGGTAGTAATCGCAGAGGAAGTGCCAATCTTGCACATGATTCTTCAATATAGAGGGTGGGTTGGCACGTGCCTGTTCAGGATCACTGAATTTCTTAAAATGGTAGTGGTTCTCCCCCTTGAAATCCTTCCAAGTGGTGAGCATTTGATGATCTACAAATCGAGCAAGTGTTAGGTTTGCGAAATTCAGCACGAACCATTGCCACAAAAGAAAAGTACACACGTATTAAAATTCTATATATGTACGTAGGTAACATATATGTACGAGTAATTTAAAAACTTACTTGTAAACTGCCCTTCACAATCTCAATGTACTTTAGAGTAACGTCAGTCCAATAAGAAAGCGAACTGGAAAAGTATCCCTTGTTAACACGCCGATAGTACAACTGAAGCAAACGACACGTGGTGAGACTGGCTTATCCTGTCCTGGAGCGATAGATATGGGGATATTTCTATTTTGCACACGTATCTATCCAACTCCAAGTTCCTCGAGTGCTTCCGTCTCCTAGGAGTGCGAGTACTAGATTGAGAGGCATATATGAAAATAGAATAATATCAGAAAGAGAACTAATGTAGGTTTATGCAATTAATTGTTTATGTAATGATGACTAACCTGACGTTATTCAACTCATCAACATTGAAATAAAAAAGAGCATCATTCTCATGGAAATCCGCAGGGAATTACATAGTACCTGTGGACATATAAACCAAAATTAAGTAAACAAATGAGAGCACTTGAAAGTGAATATATAAAAAATGAAATATATGTGAATACTTGATTCGTCATAATTATTCGTCATCGCTTGATCTGCTTTGAAAGGATAACTGTTCATCATCATCGTTTACGAAGTCCTCAACGACATGATGCACAATCGATCTTTCCACCATTGTAGGATCAACGTCAAGTCTGAACAGGGTGTCATTCTCAATGTGTTCATCCATACCATGTTCGACAACGATTTTGAGTACAATAAGTTGTTGATCCTCAACATCATCCACTTCGAGCACGTCCCATATACGTTTAATTTGGACCACTTGAACAACTTTCCAATTGGCACTAATTTTTGGGTTCTGGATGTAAAAGACTTGAGTGTTTGGATTGCGAAAATGACTGGTTCTTCAGAAAACCAAAAATGGGATGTGTTGATTGATTTGTACCCTAATTCCACGTGTTTTCTATGGTTTTTGTTCTTATTCGTGTCAAATCATCTACACTTGATAGTCAAACATGACATCCCATCGAATATTTATCTGAAAGAACTTCATCTAATACATCGTAAAAATTATTGTTAGTGCTTCCACTGCCACTATTTTCACCGACTACCATGACTCCACTATTTTGTGTTGTATATTGGAAATCACGATCTATTGTATGAAATTGTATCCCATCGACAATTCCTCCATTGTAGGATCAAATGTCAAGTGAAGGTGCCATTGCAAGTAAGAAGAAATCATGAGAAATGTTTTCTCTCTCACGCGTTTTGATGACATGAAATATGCTATGTTAATGAATATAATTTTAAAATAAGGATAGACCAATTCTCAATGAATTCATGTACTCTACATACCTAATCTCTAAACCAATCTGGAAATGCCCATTTATGTCTTTTGAATAAGTCGATAACGCTTTTAAGCTTGACGACGTATCAACCTCAAGTGTTTCCTAAAGTACATAGTTGTAAGTATTTGTGACGATTATAGTTGAAAGTACGTACTTGCGATACTTCACAATTTCATCTCCAATTTTCAAGATGTACCAATGTGCAAGGCGCTTCTCTTCTTCTGATAGAGATCGCGAACATGTTGCTCCTAATGGTCGTACGTTCTACACGAACACTTCAAACTCATCAAGTACCTCATCATTAGAAATGGCATCATCATTTCATTCACCTCAAGAAAATCAAGTTTCAATCCTACTTAGATATCTCAAACAAAAAGTACTTGATTCATGCATCACATATACTTCGACATAAGACCCCTTGGGACATGCTTTGTTTCGGACAAACTGTTTTAGCATGTGTAGACTTCTCTCAATGGGATACATCCAACTATAATTAACCAGACCAGTGAATTTTTCTTCATACGGTAAGTGAACAGAAAGGTGTACCATTACGCTGAAGAAGGCAGGTGGAAATATTCTTTCCAATTTACAAAGTATGATGATGATATCTGCTTTCAATCGATCAAAATCACTTACTCTTATCATTCTTGCACTCAAGTCACGAAAAAAACTACACATTTCTGTAATAGTGGTGTATACGTTCTTTGGTAAATATGCTCTAACATCGATAGTTTCATCCAACCTTTGTCTATCGTTAAAGACCTAGAACATAAATACGTTTAATTAGTCTTATATTCCTCCTCTCAAATCCTAAAGTTTACTCCATGAATAAGCTACATCTCACAAGTATTCAATATCCCAATTTTCACTATATCTAAGTTTAAAGTAAAACAATATATCTAACACTTTCAACTATCAAGCGTTAGAAGCTACCTAACACTGCAAACAAATTATAAAACATTAAGGGGGCGTTTGGGGGAAGGGTTGAGTTATGAAAGAGTTAAAGTTATGATAAAACTAGTTTTATGATAAGAGGTGTTTGGGGGAAGGGTTATGTGAGTAAGGTTATGATAGTGTTATGATAAGATGTGTTTGGTGGAAGGGTTATGTGGATAGTGTTATGATAAGATGTGTTTGGAGGAAGGGTTATGTGGGAAGTGTTATGATAAGAAGTATTTGGGGAAAGAGTTATTTAGGTAGTGTTACGATAGTTTTATGATAAGATGTGTGCGGGGACGTGCTATGTGGATAGGGTTATGATAATGTTATGATAAGATGTGTTTGGGGGAAGGGTTATGTAGATAGTGATGTGATATATTTATTTTTTTAATTAATTTTGTTATCAAATTCATATTTAAAATCCAATAGACAAAGTGAATAATTTTTATTTACCAAATCGTCCGACGTTGCCTGAAGCCATGGACCTAATTCGTGGATTGGTAACATCTATATTGAACTAGTTGGCGATTAGTTGTTACGTTTGATTACATTCACAATTTCAATTATTCTTTGTGACGCACCACGTAAAAGGGAAAAAAGGAATGCAAATATATGTATATAAAAAAGAAATAAACTACTTCATACATAACTGCATTAAATAAACATGAATAATCGAAACTAAAAATATGAAAGTTCAAAGTGATTACAAACATAATTCAACAACAGTTAACAGGTAGAATCATAAAAAAACATTAACAATAGTCAGTGTAATTAAAAGAAGTGACTTTTGCAAAAATAGCAAAAAATTTATGATAATAGAGCTCATATCACAACATTTTCTAAATTTACAAAAGTAACAAATTTAAAAGTGAGGACCGTCTAATAGCCCTACGATTACCGTTTGATAGCCCCTTGATTATCGTATGATTGTCCTATGATTATCGTCTGATGTCACCAATTTTGCCAGATTCGCAATATGCAAAAAATTGGTGTAATGAGCTGTTTTTTTTCTAAATGTTTTTGTCATTTGATACAATTTCCCTTAAAAGAAACAATCAGGTAGCGCTACGTAGGATCATCGTGCAGTAGTCAAGCTTCTCAGTCTTTGTTAATTCAAGAAAACCCTTCATGTTAGTTAAATTATTCATCAGTATTCGATTGCATTGTGCCTTGTCCAACCTACTGAGCTCAGGTATTGCACGTAATGCTCAAACGACAGCCCTACGAGTACTGCTTTCATCCTCGAGTGCCAACTGCTACTACTCTGCAATGAGCCTCAACTGGTTGGTTTGGTAGGCCATGGCATCCTTAATGACATCAACTGTTTCCAAATTCTATCCTTCCCACTTCTGCTTTTAGCCGCTCGAACACGTCCTAGAATCGCTTGCTCAATTGGGTCATATGATGCCGTCAGAGAACATGTTAATACCATGGCTGGACATGGAAGGAATTTCCATATCATTCAGATCCATGTGTGCAAAATCCTCAAACCTGAGCAGAACGTTCGATTCGACGTCGACAAAGGACTCTGCACGCGCTTCTGTTGCCCTATCTTTTTCGAAGACATAAGAGAATTTGTCAGGAGCCCTTTGGCCGCAGGATGGGTCTATATACATGAACAAAAATTGCATACATGAGACTATTGTCAGATGTTAGTAAAAATTAATAATATTGTATAGTTACATTTTTCACATACTCTGATCCAGCTATCGAAAAATTCTTTTTTAGCAACTATGCACTTTGCATCCTCATTCCAGTCGAACCCACTGCATGAGGTTCCTCGCATTTCTGCAATTGCCTGGTAGGAGCGCTTCAACGTCTTTATGCAACAGTCAATAACAGTAGTTGCATGGATATTGCAGTTTGGTAACTTTGCATCCATCATCCGAAGAAGCTGTGCCAGATACTTCGATTTGAACGTGTCGTTGTTTGACTTCCATCCACCCACAGAAACCAACTCCACCAAACATTCTACGAGGGTTGCTTCCTCCTCCTTTGTCTATACATGCTTCGACATGTGACGAAGTTGCTATACTAAAAATTGAAATGAAGGCACACAAATCTGTAAGTTAAATATGTAAAAAAAAATTAAAGACATAAAATGGCACTTTAAATCTTATATTGCGTTAAGGGATAAGCAACCATTAATTTTATTAATGGAAGCATAAATTCAAATAAAAGGACGACAAACACTATAATAACTTAGTTATAATACATCGATACTAAATGGAAACATAGAATCTACTGATTACGCAACTGCCATTGATTGAACATCTCTGCTGCCAGTTAATCCCTCCACTGAGTCCATTTGTTGGAGTTCTCAATAAAGTAAACGTCGTCACCTCCGGTCGTTGCATAGGTCGAGTCTCCCTCGTCCAGGTTGTTTGAAAAATCGACATGCGTCATCTCTCGGTTTATGAAATTATGTAGAAGACAACATGCTAAAATCGTACGACACTGAACCTGCACTGAATAATACGATTTGCCGCGTAGTATTGCCTAGCGACCCTTCAACACACCAAATGCTCGTTCAACAACATTCTATGTCAACGAATGTTTCATGTTGAAGTACTCTTACAAGTGGTATCTTTGTCCTCTATATGGAGCAAGAAATCCTTTGGCGTTAGGATACCCTGCGTCGCATAGATATTAAAATCCTGTCACGATAGCGATATTACTTAATTTGACCATATGCAAATTTCTATATTCGATGCCGTATGAGTAAGAACACCACTTACCCTTTAGAACCTGCAGTTTGTTGGGTCGTGAAATAGCATCGCGGAGTATGCGAGAATCCGTATCCGATCCTTTCCAGCTAGCCAACACGAATAAGAAGTCGCCTTTTGTGTCACAGACATCGAGCATGTTTGTGACAACTTCGCCATTACATGTTCTATACCTAGGACAATCAGAAACGGGCACGTTCATCTTTATGTAAGTCCAGTCCAATGCTCCAAGACAATTTTGCATAATTGAGAAAATTGCAACTAAGTATTATGACGTCGGGCTACCTTATCAGTATGGATTAGAAAACTAGTCAAATCTCAAAGCACCTCCACCGTGGATCGATGCATGTGTTTGTTACTGGCTATGGTTTCTTCAGCAACTCATTGTGCAGTAGTATCATAGCTAACAGTACGAGGTTAAATTAACAGAAAATAGTCTCCTCGGATCGTACAAAGTCTCGCTGGATGACTCTATTCTTCACATCGTGCGCTAGTATATGCAGAAACATCGTGACCATCTCCTCCACATCGACGACTTTGGTCGACGTCAGACCAACATTTATCCTTAGTAAGTGACATAGAATGGCAAAAGTTCTTCTATCCATTCTAGTACTTTGGCGACAAGCGAGGTTGAAGGCGTGTTTCATACGGAAGTAGGCAAGTATTCTAATTTGATGCCTAGTGTCGTAAGGTGTATGTGTCATACGCTTATTGTCGTTCATCAGTGCCTCCAAAATCAGCATTAACTTACGTTGGACTACTGTGAAGACGGTTAATATTGTGAGTATATTTTCTGAGTCCATTTGATTGTAGCGACAACGAATCTGACGATCTACTATTCTAACTAGAACGCTATCACACCTACAATGCATGCGTTAGAACATAATACATTTTTCAATGTATACATTATAGTGAAGTAAAATGAACTTATTCGAGCACGCTATCCATTTTGTTTCATAACTAAAATTAGAAATTCGTACCCATTATTCAGAAAAAGACGATGAAGGACCATTTTTTTCCTTGAAAAGATTTTTTAATGTGTTAGGAAACTTAACAATTTTTTCTTCTTCTTATGATATTGTCTACTATTTCAAAAGTGTATGCACTGTGCTTGACTACGACGGTTTTCCAAAGTCATGGTGTTATGTTTTAAAAGGATCGCTAAAAATAGTTCATATAAAGAAAAGCATAATTCCATTTTTTTAAATGCATAACTATGTGCTTAAAAATTATTCATCATGTTTGTGAAAAGCCTAAACCCGTATTTTATTAAAAAGTAATGCTCAATTGTGTTTCAAATCCATACAAAAATAGTGTGAGTTCTTACGGTTTATGAAATATGAAGTCGCCCTTGGTTACAATCTAGCGATAAGCATTTTATGTGGAATTGAACGTTTGTGGAATTGAACCAAAAATAGGAAAACTATGGGAACGAAATATATATGTCATATAATGAAGTATTAATAAAGAACTATGTATGCGAAAAAAAAACATAGAATATTAGAAGACAAAAACTACAAAATTAATTAACAACCAATAATGGCCAATAATGTTCAAAATACATTTTAGTATACACCCTAAAAAACGTATTAAAACAAACAAAACAAAAATGTACTATAAACACCAATGCCTTGTATCTCTCACGACGGAAATATGGAGTTGGCTCTCTTGAAAATAAAATAACGAAACGACTTTCCTGGGCAAATACAAGTAGCAGTAAAGAGACTATGAATAAAATGTAACGATTACGTACCATAAACTTTGGAAAAATGTCGATGTTCAAATGAAAAAAACAAGGCTTGTTAAAATGATTAAGACAATGTCACCGTTTTATATTTTAAAAAAGGTTGTGCCTCAGAGGAATTAAATTCGTTCAATATAACAAATTGGATCTAGTTTTGGAAACATCAATATAAAGTATGCATGAAAAAAAGGTACAATCGAAGTATGGGGTTGGAAATATATACAAACAATCATAGAAAATGAACAACCAATGAAACCAGAGTTTGCAACAAATAGTTCAGTATGAATTACAAGTTGATTAGGGTTGTGTGAAACATGATATATCATTGCATAAAGAAAGGAAGTCATGGCCCATACAATGTCTTAAACAGAATACACAACTGAAAGCAACTGCAGCCACACACATGATTCGTAACATGGATCTTAACGAAACATAGATGGACAAATGGAACTTGAAACAACGAAAGCAAAAGTAACTTATCTACCAAAACAAGAAGGAACAGAGGAGGAAGCAAGACGAGAAGGAGAACAACAACACACAATAAAACAACAAATGAAGAGGTATATATAGAGGGATAGGTGGTCATAAATTATGCTTTTATTGACCCAAAAAAAAAAAAAAAGAGAATCTTTGCAAATGACAAATATGTACAGAAAAGGGACAAGATAGTCAAAACCTACCACATTGAGGACAAAGAAAAGCTATGAATAGACAGATTCATAAGCGAAGGCATAACGACATAATTGAACAAATACATTGCAGTGTTAGGATGGATGGGAGTTGATTGAAATAAATAGAACAGACTTCATAGGTAACCAAATACAGTAGGCATAATTATTGCAAATAAATTGGAACCGAAAACATGGAAGCATGAAATGCAAATGAAATAAATATGGAAACACAACAGAAGCACCCATTACAAAAAATGTCCAAAATTGCAATACGAGGAATGGTAGGAAGAATAAAAACATTTGATTGAAACAATTACAAAAAAACAACATTCTAGTTTCTAATCAAGATGCCCAAATATGCACATATCTGGAAGCAAATTGAATGAAAATAAAAGTAGTCAGAAAAAAAAAATTCAGACAAGTTCTTTGTAATCCTCATCATCGGCTTTGAAGAAACTCGAGTTCCAACCATACCTTGCTCGAACATCCTATATGAACTTATAGTAAGGATAGTGTAGCAAGTGTCCAAATTAGTGGAAAAAGATATTCACTCGGCAAATAGGAGTCCAAGCGGCAAGGGAGTGGAAGGGGGAAACTGAGTTGGAATTGCATGTTCACCGAGACGAGTGGTGAACATGCAAGCGTGCAAAGTCTAAACCCAACCGTTTAACGAAACTGAAAGGGAAAACCCATTTGTTTTGAAGGCAATGCTGTAAGTGAAGCTTTCAATGAAACGTTGAAGAACGAAGAGTGGGAGAGAAAGAAATATTAGAGGAAGAGGGGGTTTTTTTCCCACAAAAAAACGAAGACCAAAGAACAATAACAGAAGAGGTTGAAGATGAGTTGAGGGAAAAATGGAGATTTATTTTTCCCGGCCATTAAACCAAAAACAACGTGGTTGAAGACAATAGGATGATTTTGTATGGAAATCGAGAAAGTATGAAACGGGTTGAGGAAAGGCAAATTGAGTGTTGCGGAGAGGTTGAAGACGAGTGAAGAAAGGATGAAAACGAGTTGAGATGGAGAATACCGTACAAAGTCGTGAAAGGTTGAGAGGGGATTACAGATGGATTAAGGCACAAAAACGGAAGAATGGAAACTTTAAAACTAGGGTTTCCTTAAAACGAACCCCAAACGTGGTTAAGGTTATCATAACCCAAACCCACAATGATTATATGGGCCTAAACACACCCTAAAGTATTTAAACTATTTGAACTATTTCAACATTTTAAAAATTTTCAATTTCATTAATTTCATAATTCAACAATTTCAATACATTTATATCCCTCCATAACAATCAAAATTTCAATAATTTAAACCATAACATATTGCAATTTTCAAAATTCCATTTATATATATAATTTAATTAATTCTTAAACAATTCATATACATTTTAATTAAAAAACTTTCAACAATTTCAATAAACAATCTATACATACAATTTAATATCAATTATACATTTACTTATTCATGCAACAAATTTAATATCAAACATACATATAATATACAATCTATACATACAATATAAATACAAGATACAATCTACAATCCACAATCTATACATACAATATACAATATACAATATACAATATACATACACCTAATCTACAATATACAAAATATTAATATACATTTATTTAGAAAAAAAAACAAATAAAATATCCAGGCAGTAGAGACAGTGAAGTAACTGGATGACAAAAAGGACGGTGGTCAATGATTCGACGAACGACGACGGTTGACAGCTCACGACGGTCTCTCTTTTCTCTTTATCTTTTCTCTCGTGTGTCCTGTGTCCTGTGAACTTTAATGACAGAGGTTCTCCTGACGTAGCCCGAAAACGTCGTGAGAACACCCTAATCGCAACGCCATAAGTGACTACGTTGTTAGTTCTCTATGTAATCCCGACATAGTCACTTATGGCGTCATGACAAAGTTTTCAAAAAATTTCAAAAACTTTCAAACGTCACAGTTTCTCGCAACGTTATCAACCCCTATATCGGCCAAAGGTCGAAAAAGTCCCGACGTGTCACTTTTTGACGTCTAAAAAATGTTGCAATAATTATTTAAAGGTTGAACCTTTGGTGACATGGTCAACGCCAACGTCGTCATAGGCGAACTAATTGTCGACACCATGCATGTACACGTCGAGATTGATCTAAATTTTAATAATATTTTTCACTTTTTCCAACGTCATACACTTCCATGTCGGCCATAGTTGGGCCATCGCCGACGTGTACTTGCATGGCGTCGTGGAAAATGTATATTATTATTTAGATGAAACATTTTCCCGATGTCTTTGTGCTTGGCATTGGAGAAGTCTTATGCTGCCCCGATGTCTCAAGGCTATGTCGGCATAGATGACCATTGCTGACACCATTTTTATGGCGTCGGAGAAAGCTTCTTTACGTCATTTATCTTGATGCCTTGTTCTGCGTCGGGATAACTTTGTTTTCTTATAGTATATATCCACATCAACAAAATTTAACGTTTTAAAAAATTATTTAAGCAATTATATGATATGTACACGAAATTTAACCGTAGTTTTAGTTTAATTAATTTAGAATTTATTATGATTGATTTGTTCAAATTGTACAAAACACTATTTTTGTTCACATCATAACTAGCTTTTATTTTTTAAAAGCACAGTCAAGATGGAACTGTTATTTTAAAAGCCATTATATGAAACTAAGGCTTTCCGAGTATGATTTTCATTGAAATTAGAGTTTTTGAGAGGTTTTTTTTTTTTTTTTTTTTTTTTTTTTTTTTCTTTTTTTAGGAAAAAGTATTAAAAAAATTTACCATTCAAAATTGGAATTTTAATGTAAAGAAATTGTTATGAAGTTTTGATGATAAAGATGATTTGATTCCTAAATCTTTTTTATTGCAATTTCTAAATCTTAGTCTTAGGAAGTTGCTATAACTTTTAATATCATGGTACTGGTTAGTTATGCTCCTAGAAAAATTAGATGTCGAAGGAAGGAAAAAAAATTTTGGTATATTTTTTAACTTTAAATTAGAAAAGAAAAGAAAAAATAGTTACGGTGTTGCTAAATTTATGTCATTTAAGTCCTGTTTGATAACTATTTGGTTTTTGAAAATTAAGCATATTTTTTTACATTTTTTATTACTACGGTTTTCATCTTACAATAATTGGATTTTAGCTTAACCTTTTTTTTAGTTCTCAAAACTTTGCTTGATTATTAAAAACGTTGGTAGAAATTAGATAATAACGTAATAGCCTCTTTTTAAAAGGTATAAAATCTTTACTTACTCAATTAATTTTCAAAACAAAATAGTTATTAATCCAGATTCTAGTTTTATGAACAGGAGGATCATCATTTTAATAATTTTAATAATTTTTATAATTTTAATAATTATAATATATTTTTATAATTATAATATATTTAACTTAGCAGTAATATAATATTTGAAAATAATTGTTTTAAAAAAAAGATTGAATCATTTGAGAATAGACGTAGAAAAATAGATTGACATGGGATGATATATTTGATATTGTTAAATGACCTGAGAAGATATCAATTTCTTTCTTTCTTTTTCTGAAAGGAAAGTGGTGATAACAAATTTTTTAAAGAAAGCTAAAATGTGAAAGTTGATATCTAATAGTTTTATACTTAAAAGTCAAACTAAATCAAACTAAAAACTGTTTGTTTAGGGAGAAAAGAAGGATGGACAATATAAGGAGGTAAGAGTTGTCTATAGCTCTCAACGATCTTCTATTTGCACTGGATACGAGCAATTTGATTATGGTAGCTCATTAAGCTTCGAAAAGTAGGGCTACCAGAGTTGGTTTATCTTTTCTCCTCTAACTTAAAAAGGAGTCATTGCAGTTCTCTTGAACGTGGAATATGATTTTATAGGTATCATTAATGCTTTTAATGAGTTGTCTATTACTATCTCAAAAGCGATAAAACATGGTTGTTGCCTCTTGCTGGTTCTTGGATGTCATGTTAACACGCTCACTCTTTTGTTAAGTATAATCACTTATGTAATTTTGTTGCTCACATTTTTACTAATTTTATTGCTTAATTTTTTTTTTCAAGCTTGGAAGTTTAGGAGCTTTTGTTGGCGTTTATCTTACTTACCCTCGCATATGGATGTCGTCTACTCATAATGAAGATTATGATCGTATGTTTGTTTAGTCGATATGAAGTTATTTTTTTTAAAAATAATATAATAAGTGATTGTTGATATATTAATAAGTAAATTGTTCTACTAAACACACTCATTCTTCTTATCACTAAAGTCATCTATTAGAAGCAGTTTGGATCGGAGAAATTGTTTAATGGATATGGATATTAAATATATGAAGATAATTAATATATGTATTTGGATATACAACATAATTATTTACCAAATTTTTATATTGAAACCAATGCTAAATAATTATTCAATGATACATAGGGAATTACAAGCTATTAATGTAATTATTCTTAAATTTAATTACTTATTTACTTGAAATAATAAATGAATATTTTAAAATAAATATTATTCAAATTATTTCATTTAATAATAAAAATAACTAAATAAGAATATCAAATAATTAGTAATGAAATGGTATATTAAATAGTTAAAATAACATAAAAGTATCAATGATAAATGTATGAGGTTGAACTCTATTAAGTTTAGATAATATGTTTATATTTAATAACTAATTAAAATAAATAGTAATAATTCTCAAATCACCAACTCAATCTGAAAGTTTAGGTCGGGTAGATGTGAAGACTAATTTAATATTATATCTAACAATAATTAATTGATGCTAATTTATTCACTAATTAGACTCTATTCACCTCTTAGTTATAAATATTCCACTAGTTCAAAGATATTAAACAACCCATGCCTTGTTGGTTTTACCTCTCTAGAGACAATAATATCTTGTGTTTTAAAAAGTGAAATCCGGTAAAAAAAAAAATTATTTGATGTCTTTATGAAATTATATATATATAACAATATCTACGAAACAAACTGATCCTTATTGTTTAGGGTTTAAGAAAATTTATTGAACTTAAGAAAAATTGTCTTAAATGACATAATTGTTGTAAATATTTACAAATAACAATAATATAGTGCGATAGACGAAACAAACATCTTCATTGTCTATCACTAAAGTGATAAGTGATAGATGTATATCTGAATCTATCTTGGTGTATCACTAATGGTAAAATTTGACTCATTTTAGTATTTTATAAAAACTCTTGATTTAAAGTTTCTGATTTATAAATAATTATTTGAAATGAACAATAACTCTAAATTTAACCGTCTCACGATGGGAACGTTGGAAAATAGTAGTAATAATAATGATAATAATAGTGAAAAGAAAGACAACAATAATTTAAATATTTGTTTAATATAATAAGCAATGAAAAAACAAAAACAAAAATACAAATAAATCAAATGTTCATGTTAACTTTTTTATATATAAAAATGTAATGTTTGTATTTCATTATTATGACTTTTTTTTTTTTAATAAAAAACACTTTGATAATGACATAAAAGTTGGAGATGCAAAATTCCAACCTGTGAATACTAAATAATGGATCTCTTTATTTGGAGAGAGAAATTTGATTTAACTAACTTTCACACTCTCTCGTAGTAGACTTTTCCATTTATTTTAGAATTACTTATATTTTTTTTAAGAATTGATTGCAATGTTACCCAAACTTTATATTTATATATCTATATATATACACAACTCTCATTTTGACATATATATATATATATATATTAACCCAATATGTGAGATGGGAGAATCCTATCTCTAGTGTCGACATTATGATACAAACGTTAGGCGTGTTATGCTCATTTTGAGCATATATTTATGTACACAACACGAATCTTAGAGCACACTACTGCATTTTTAAATTATGTGCATTTTATATTGTATCACGTTAGGGATGACTATGTGCATGACAAATTGATAAATTAAAAAATTAAAATATTCAAATTTGCAAAACACAAGACTTAAAACTACAACCTAATGGTTGTAAGAATAAGGGCACAACCATGGTACTACAACCATACATTGTTTAAATTAAAGTATTATTTAATATATATTGTAATCTGACACTTTAAAATTAATATTAAAAAAAATGACAATGTGAGGGGGGCACGTGACCCTGTTGGCCCCTACGTAAATTTGCCGATGATGTGGAACCCTAATGCGACCACTCTAATAGGGTTGAAAAAAATCCTTGCCCGGATTGTGGCAATGAGTCCCAATTTTGACTAGAAAATGAATCAAACTAAGGACACAAAACGTGTCACGCCACTTCCCATATTTTGTCCTTGCAAACCTGAGAGAGAATGCGACTTAGGTGAGACCAACAACCAAAATAGGAATATCAACAACGCCGAGTAAAACTTAAACTTAGCATGCACTATAATAATGTGTTATGTGACAAGAATCATGACAGACTTAGCATGTGTTAAAACAATGTGCTATGCGACAAAGATCATGGCAGACTAAACTGATCAACTTTATTGAAAAAAATGTCATTACAATGCACATATGCTTTACAAAGTATACACATTATCTAATTATACACAAGCATGATATTACAAGGACTTAAGGATGCTATGCGGCAAAGACAACAACAGGTCCATAGAACACTTGGAAAACTCTTTGCTACTTGAGGAAGTGAACACTTAAAATATAGATGGGCACATACTCAATGTCTAACATGCCCTACGCACACTGAGAACAACACCAATGGTTTTAGAAAACAACAAATCAAATAACTTATAAAAACAAACACGTGTAATCATTCGAGCATACTTTTTGTATCTCATGGATGTGCACCATGCTTATTATGTGATGTAATAACTTAAAGAAAGATTAGCTTTTTGAAAACTTTTCTTTTAAGAAAGGTCACTCACAAATACAAGACTTAGCTTCCGTTCCTTTCTCTTTTCAAAACAGCTCCTCAAATGGCATCCTTCCCATATTTTCAAACTTTCTAATTTGTTCAACTTTTTTCTTACAACTTATGAAGACTCTGATCCTATTTATACTAATTTTTAATACATACTATAACCATCACTAAGCTTTCCAAATTCAGCCAACTCCAGCTTAGCATTTTACGCAGGTCCTTCCATAAACTTGTTTAGCTCTAATTAACTCAAATTATGCCACATCAAATCCTACTTAACTCTCAAGCTGCCACGAGTCACTTTTTTTGTAGCTGAAACTTCACCACCTACATATCGAACGCCTTAATAGTTGATCACTTGATTCCAACTTCATTATGTCTCACTCTTCAATGTACGAGTTATTGTCACCTAACAGTTGGTCATTTGACCTTAACTTCATAAACGCTTCCTCCTTTCATCACTCTACATATGTTCTCGTCGTCTACCACAGAATCATAACGCCTTTACAAAAATATATACAAATTTTAACTTAGAACCCCTAACTCTCATAACCACAACGCCTAACAGTACTTCAAGTCCTAACTTTCAACTTAGAACACAAATCACTATGCAACACTCCCATCCTTTGACCTTAATTTTTACGAGGGCAGATGTCACAAAACAGGTCCCCTAGTCGGGGACGAGGGAGGGTATGAGATATCCCCACCTTGTTTTGATTTACCTTGCAAATAATTTTTTATTACTTTTTAGTACATATATATACATATATACATATATACATATGTAATTTATATTTGTATTTATATGTATAACTCATATATTGTCATTTAGTTTTTTTAAAATTTCCTTTCATAAATAAATTAGCTTTAACCATTTTATTAAATTTACCATAAAGAAGAGGTCTTTTTTTTTTCAAAAATAGAAAAAATTGACAAACTAAGACAAAAATCCTATTCACACTCCATAGAATAAAACTAGTAAAAGACAAAAATTATTACACTTGATTAAGTGTAAATATTTTGTCAAAGGTTTTATTTTTGACAATTTTTTTATAAAGAAATGCTAAAATATTTTTTTTTATTAATTTAATAAATGTCAAAATCTAATTATTGAAAATAAAAAAATAATTAAAAGAAAAAGAAAAAGAAAACGGAGAATTTTTCCTTGTGGGGCTTTCGTTCCCGAACGGGGATTCCCCTGCTACTCCCTGGCTGGAATGGAGAATGGGGTGAGGACATAGTTGAAAATTTCCCTTCAGGACATGGATGGGAAATGTTCTCGCTCCGTTCAGCCTTTTGCCAACCCTAAACTCTATTGCCGTATCGCCAAAAAATGTAACTAAGTGTGAGAAAAATGGATAAAACGACTATAATAGACATGACCAACCTTAACACAATACATTATAAAAATGAGTGCTTATGTATAAGCAAAAAGTTAGGTTTCACACGTTTGTGAAAGATAGATCATTAATCATAAATTCGCTTGTCAACATCTCATTCATATAAAAACTTTGTGCATACTTAGTTTTTACCATTTTCATTCGCACCGTAAATATTATAGATTATTTTTAAACGATGTTAACATGATTGACAATCAATTATTAAATCTGTGGTATAGGAAAACTTCTCCCATAGGAGAATGGTTGTTGTTTTGGAGTGTTGAAATAATTTGTGTGAGAGAAATGGAAAGGGTAAGCATACAATAAATGACATTAAAACTAGCTCAGAGTACGAGCATATAACAAATGTCATGAATGACATTCAAGAATCAAAGAAACAGAGAACAGAACTTTTAAATAATAATAATTCAATTCAATCACGCATCATTTCAATCTCAACATCCAAAACCCTTTCAACAAATTACCATTTTACTCCTTTTTTTTTATAAAAAGAATCCAATGAATCAAATCAGATTCAAAGGTTTAAAGCAATCCCAAAAATTTTAATTTTCCAACCCAGAAAAATTCCCTTTTTCTTTCCCGAGAAAATGGAATCGAAACTTCTGAGTTTTTCACAGATATATTCCCTAGACGAGTGTCAATAGAAATGAGAAATAATTTCCACGGATGGAAAAATTATATATCAAAAGAAAAAGAAAAGCAGAGGATTTACAGAGAGAAGAAGGTGAAGAAAAGCTTCAACAAACCCATCAATGGCGGATCAAAAACAAATTACAAGAAGTAATTTTTTTTTTCTGGGAAAGTATTATAGAATAAACCCAATTGGCAGCTGAATGCTCCAAGAAAATTTCAACAAAAGAAAATTTCAATTCCTCCATGGACTTTCATTGAAATGGAGAAAGAAGTAGTTCATCCAAATTAACAAAGTTCTTGCTGATTATAGCTTATATATAGCAAAATCTGGGAAAAACAGCCACTGCCACACCCTTTTTTGAAGCTTAAAAACCCTAATCAATCTTCCAAAAAGAAAAAAAAATAATAAAACCCTAAAATTCACTCATTCCAAGCTAAGAATTCAATAGCCTAAAACCCTAAAATGGGGGGTAAAAAAACGATAAAGGGTAGTTGTTATATAATTCTATATGAACACGAACACCCACAACAGAGGGAGAGAATTATTACAAACGCCGTCGTGAACGGAGGCCGGATTTGAAATCAACGGTGGTCATTGTCTCTTCGTCCGGAACTTCCCGGTCCACCTGATAAAGAAGCAAGCAAATTCAAATGCCCCGGAAGGTAATTTCCCACTTTCGCTGCCGACGCCTCTCCCATCGATTGCTGCTGAACGAACAACGACGCCTGATGAGAAACTGCCGTCGGCTGAATCACCATCTCCGGCGCCGCCGCCGCTGCCGCCGCCGCCGCAAAGCTCCACACCTGCCCAAAATCCGACCTCGCCGGAATCGCCCAATACCCACCCGCGACAGCCGGACCCATAATCGAACCAATAGAAGGACCAACCGAAATCCCAGCACCAGCCCCACCGGTGTCGTCTTTATTAGCTCCATCGTCGTCGGTTCTAACGCGTTTACCCAAAATGAAAGGCGCTGGAGGCAAAAGGGGTTTATGGTCGGAAACGGAAGCGGTAGGAGGGGTTCGGAGTGAGGCGGAGATAGTGGAGAAGCTAGCCGGCGTGGTACCGGTACCAGTGGCGGCGATGATGGAGGGCTCTGCTTGACGAAGGAGCCATTCGATAGTCTGACCATCGGATTTGTGGCCTAATTCGCGTGTAAGTTGGAAAACACGAGCGGCACAAACGATGGGCATACGAATACGGCGGCCACGGCCATCGACCTTACTGTGGCGGTCTTTAGAAGGGGGTTTTTTGACGGGTAAGGGGGTGGCGGCATTGTTGGAAGATTGATTCCCCTGTATTTGATGTCTGTGTTGTTGATGAGAAGGGTCAATTATGGCGCCATTGTTGTTGTTGACGCCGTCAGAAGCAGACATGGTTAAGAGAAAAGAGATGTTGGAAGAGGAGGAGTAGAAGGAGAATTGAAGGTGTAACAATGGGGGATTGGAGGAATTATAGTTAAATTTGAATATATATATATATATTTAGTTTTTTATTTTATTTTTTTGAAATTACTGAATTGGGGGTTTGGGGGTTTGGGAATTGGGAGTGTGTTTGGGAACAGAGGGCTCTAATCATTGAGAAGCAGGAGCTGGTGGAGACAGGAGGAGGGCACATGGGTGGTGGCTCCCACTTTTCTTTATTATTTTATTTATTTTTCTCTCTTATTTATTTATCTCTTCTTGGGTCCCCCACATTTTCTTCTTTTTATTTTTCATTTTTAATTCTTTATCAATATATATATTATTTTCTCTTTCAATATCTCATTTTCTGCTTCTCTGGCTTCTTTGGTAGTTGGCCGTTTGATACACACGCGCTACTGAATTTATGGTAATTAGGACTTCTATTTTGTAATTATTTTGTTCTATACCTACTCTTTTATTTTCCTCCAAATCTTTTTTATATCCACTTAATCCATTGCATTTTTATAGTCATCTAAAACAAATTGGTATAACAAGCAAACTGCGTTAACAAAAAAAAAAAAAAAAATCCATAAAGCTGCTTTTTTATATATTGCAAAATGACAAATATGACAACTTATTAGTGATATCATATACGGCTATCATGAGGATTATCATAAGACTATCAGAGGGTTATATACTTTTAAATTTATTACTTTTGCAATTTAGAAGATGTAATAGCATAGACCCTATTAACATAAATTTTCTTTTGTTATTTTTACAATTGTCTCTATGCAAAACATACAAAATACACCGTACAATCACACTAATCTAAATAGAAAATATATCCTTTTAAATGTTTATTTATTGATTTAATTTTTTTTTTCAATATCCTTTTAGAAATATACATCTTAATTGACATTTTATCAAAATTTTCATCCAAATTTTGTTTCTCAAAATTTTCATAAAATTAAGACATCAATATTTTCGTTGACGTTGATGTTCTAAACCTTGGTTATATATATAGAAGTAGTAGAGAATGGAGACTAATTTTTAAGAACAAACTACGTGGTACTACTTCTATTTGTAGTTTGTCTTTAGCAGTTATTCTCCACTCTCTTTGATGAGAATCATGGTGTTCCACTTGTTTCAAAAGGACCAATTACAAGATCTAAGACACCAAAGATTCAACAATCATTCATTCCTCATGTACAAGAGTGGATAGGATCGGTTCACCGTGAATTTCATGTGCCACATACTAATACAACAGACGAAGGACCATTTAAAGTTTTGAAGGTCAATGTTTTCTCGATTGAAGTGGGCTATGGGGTAGACATTAAGCTTCCATGAAGCCAACATTTTAAAGACCTCATAACTTACTATCACATTTTTATTGTATTTCCATTTGTTTTAATTTAACCGTAACTACCATTAATAATTTAGTATTAAAGATTGTGGTTGAAAATTAGTTGTTGGAAGATAAAAAGATTAGTTAATGTTTTAAATATTTTTGGTATTTTCATTAATTAGGATAGAATATGTACAAGGCTATATAATGTCGCATTTATCATTTCATTTGTAAGAACAAGACTTTTGATGAATGCAATTTAAAATTTCATTTTGAGACTTTTTCATTTAATTTGCAATTCTTTTGATAGAGTGCATGCGAGTCATTCAATCTAACTTTGATCAAATTTGATTGTGCAGTGACTCAATTTAGAACAAGATTTTCACATCTTGCTTCCAGATCTTTGATCTAAGAGGTAATCTAATCCTAACTTTCTCTTGATTGATCTAAATTAGTATAAGGAAATGTTAGTTTCTTATTTCAAATGTTCTTGTTACGTTAATAGCTTGGATATTTGGATTGAGGATTAGAATTGTTTTATCACTATAACTACTTCTTTAGTGGTATATAATATATATAAATTCATATTTTTTTTATTATCTATTAGGTTTTTAATATAAATTTTGAAAACTTATTTATATATTATTTTTTTATGTAAAATATTATTATGTTAATTTTCATAAATGTAACAAAACACTAAAATATTTACGGACCATGTAACAAAAACGAAAAGTCCATGAAGCTGGTAAAATATTTTCATAAATTTTAGATTTGTCCTTGATATTTTGAACAATTCGTACCTTCTTTTTTATTTCTTCTTTGAGATTTATTAATCTTTTGTTTCAAATTTCTTCAGCTACTCTTCTAGATTTTCTTTCTTCTATTTTTATTCATCTTCTTTTCTTTTTTCTTCATCTTCTCTTTCTTTCTTCTAGCTCATCTTTCAGAATATCAAGATTGTGGCTAAATATCACTTTTATATGATCTAAACAATCGCTTATCTACTCAACACGATCAACATGATCGTTTAACATTGTTAACACAGTTGTTTATATTTAAAGCCCTTTTCGCATCGTTTAAAAAGAACTCCACGATCATGTGGATATGATTTAAACGATTGTTTAACATGGTCAACACGATCATTTAGATTTGAAGATTTTTTTCATTGTTTAAAAAGAACTACATGATCGTGTGGATATGATCTAAACGATCGTTTACCATAGTCAACACGATCGTTTAGCACGGTCAACACGATAGTTTAAATTTGAAGTCTCATTTCCATCTTTTAAAAAGAACTACACGATTGTGTGGATATAATCTAAAAGATCTCTTCCCACAGTCAACACAATCGTTTAGTGTGGTCAACGCGATCGTATAGCGTGGTCAACACGATTGTTTAGCATGGTCAACACGATCGTTTAGATTTGAAACATTTTTTTCCATTGTTAAAAAAAAAAACTACACGATCGTGTTGATACTACTTACACAATTTTGTATCGTTTCCTACACAATCGTATATCATTTTCCACACAATCTCGTGTTACGATCATTTGGTATTTTTCATTGTGAGCTTGTGGGCTTTTTCCGTTTTTAAAATTTTTCTATACAGTGTAAATATTTTGCCAGTTTATTATACATATTTTTTAAAAAACCCTTATTACTAATATAAAAATTATTTATGAGACACTAAATTTATGATTTAAAAGTCAAAGAATTAAAAGTAAACAATTAAAATACAAAAACTAAAATTGAATAAATGTCAAAATAAAGAATATTTAAATGTTATTTTAAACACAATAAAGAGATGTAAATATTATTTTAATCAATATCAGAACCTAAATAGTATTTTAAACTTTTTTTGTATTTTTAAAAATTAGTTTATACAACTCAAGCCAAGTTTTTTAAAACGTTGAGGAGTTTTTAAAAATTTGTTTTTGTTGAGAGAATTTGTTAACAATTTACATATTATGTTTCTGGAGGATCTAAATCATTATATGATTGGGGCCTTTGTTTTATTTTATTGTTTTCGAAGTTTGTATTTGTATTTACTCAACTTCTTTATTATATTCCTTACTATATTCTTTACGTTTTTTTTCCTAAAAAAAAAACTACTTAAAATTCTAGTCGGTTTCTAAAAGAAAAACTTAATTTTTTGAAAACTAGTTCTTTTGGTTTTGAAGAAGCTACTTGGTTTTTAAAATCACAAGTAGAAAGTGGGAACAAAATACAAATATTTATGTGTATTGTTTAAATAGTTATTAAACTTTTAAAAGTACGTGATAAGTTATTGGACTTTTAAGTATGTACTATTTGATACTTAAAAAAGTGTTAATTAGCACATATTTTTAAGTCGTGTTCTTTTAAATTCATGTGTCTACTAGATTTTATAGTTTTATTATACATAAAAGTTCACTTTTATAATCCAACTTGTTTTTGAGAAAGTACAATTGTTATCTTACAAGTTGCAATATTATATTCTTAACCTTTGGTAAAGTTTTTTTTTTTTTTAATTATAATACAACAATATTTGATAAATGGTTAAATCTCTAACCACTAGAAAAATAGATTATGTCAATTACATTGAACTAAACTCACTTTGACTCATAAAACATCAATATAAGTTTTTGTGAAATTATTTAACAAAATTTGGAACTTGGAACTTTGAAGATGTAGCTATGACCTAAGGCAGTGTGCCAATCCAATGTTTGGTACTGTGCTATCTCCACACCATTATATGTCTCAAAATCCACTTAAAGTTATAAAGGATGTCAATTTCAAAGATAGTTTTGAAACCTTTATAAAAAAATTTAACCAATTTTGAATATGTCGAAACTTATTAGATGTAAAATTAAAAGCTCATAAACTTATTAAAATATTTAGCAGTTTATAGTTTTTTAGGATGTTGTGTTTGACCCATGGAGTTGGAGAGTAGAAGTATGAAAATAAAAGTTAATGAATATCATTCTTTGTTTAATATAAGGAGTTGGTGAGTTCTATTACTAAAGAACATCAATTTTATATCTGATAAACTTCTTTGATTATGTGCTCCAGAAGTTCACAATTTTTCGGAGTTAATTTTTTACTCTTCACTACTTCACTTCTTACCCCAAAACGTACCTTAGATTTAAAATTGAAAGTTTAAATAACTTGCTAGCAATATTTAAAATTATAAAATTCTTAAAGGCGGATTTAAAAGTTCATATATTAAAATTAATCTTTAAGGTTGATTTTATATCTAGCATTCTAAATTTTTAAGGGAACATGTGCTTTCAATTTTATATTTAATTAATTTCTAAATTTAAAATTATATAGATTCCTAATTTTTGAGCAACTATTAACACAAAATTGAAGTCTGATTCATTAGACATAAAAACTGTTATAGATAGTAAAATGAAGTCTAAAATTAATTGTTATAGATAGTAAAATAAAAAATGAAACAAATATAAAATATAGAATGAAAAACTTAAATGAGATGGAGAAAGAAGGATGAATTTTGTTAAATAATTTCAATATTTTACTATTTTTTAAAATATTCTTTTGGAAAAAATCAAAACTACCCTTATAAGTTATAATTTAACTATTGAATAATTTTTCTTAAATTTAAAATTAAATTTCACAATTTTCCGGTCTGCCTGCAGCGTGTCGGCCCGTAATCTATTCTTGGTCCATATTTTTTGGTCGGTAGAACTAAAACGGTGTCGTTTCCCTTAAAAACAAAAAACAGAAAAGAAAAAAACTCTAAATTCTGCCTGATTTTGTCTTTATGGTTTTAAAGCTTTTGCTTTTCTTATTTTAATCCTTCTTTTTTTCTTAAAAAAAAAAAAAAGAAAACCTTTATTTTTAGTTCCAATAATTGGAGTTATTTTCATTTTAGTTTCTATGATTTGGTTGAATGTTACACTTTGTTATTGAATTAAAACCTACTCTTTTTCTTTTCCTTCGAATTTTTAGTCCACGTTGAAACTTCTATATATTAGTTAAATGGAAAAACATGTATACTTCTTGTAAATAGCATGATTGAAGGTTTATTTATAAAAATAGCATAGTCTAAGTGAAGCTAAAATTGCTATGTTATGTAGCATATTAAGAAAAGTTAATCTTATGATAGATTTTGATAAAAAAATAAAAAAATTGTAATTTTCTGAAAAACATTTGTTAGTGAATTTAAAGAATTGGTTTGAACTTCAATAATTAGAATAATGAGAGTCACATCAGGGTCAGTGGAGCATAGATGAACCAAGGGAGAGACATCGGGAAAAAAAGAAGGAATTTTTAGTCTATTAACCTTATTCACAACCAATATTTCATAAATATTCTAAAATTTGGAAAATTTTCATTTCTAGATTTTAGACACGTTTTCTTTTACCCTTTTAATCTTTTGATTCATTTTCTTATCAATCAATTTTCACTCTCTCTCTCTCTCTCGTTAATCAATTTTGTATTAATATATTATAGACTTTTGTATTCCTTCTCTCTCATTCATTTTTATTTATTTTAGGTTTAAATCTTATATACGTCTTTAAACTTGGTATGTTGTTCTATTTTCGTTCTTGAACTTTTAAAAGTGTCTGTTTTAGTTCTTAAACTCTTAAAAAAGAGTATATTTTGGTCTTTGGTGTTGAGATTTCGTTAACTATTTAACTAAGGTGGACTTTTATGTTTAGAATATTAGAATGTCAAATAAGATAATCACTTTTAATAATCTAGAGTTTTAATTGTTCGTTAAAAGCTAAATGATAATTAATGTTTTATTCGAGAACTCAAAAAGTCTTTGTCTTCTAGATTATGATGGTACCATTTTGACGCATTGTCATTCTAATTAACTCATATGCTTGATGCCAATTTATCAACATATAAATTTTTTAGTGCTTCAAGTTTGGAATATTTTGTGATTTGTTGAGGTACTTTTTTTTTTTTCCTTTAAATTTTTTTCCCTTTTTATTGCTGTTTTTTGATTCATTGCGTGAATATTTGTTTTCAATTTTGTTAAACAATTTTTACCTTGTCATGGATGTTAAACACCTATGTGTCAGTTATATATTTTTTTTTTACTTACTCAATATCATTCTTCTGATTTGCTTTAAGATATATTTCAATTTGAAAAATAAGTAAATAAATAAAGGGTGAGGAGTCGAAGAAGATGTGAGAGATTTAAAGTTTGGGTAATTAAAATTGGTGGCAATTTTAGGAATAATAATTAAGTATATAGCGACATTTAAAAAAATTGCAAATGTAGCAAAATCTATCAATGATAGACTTTTATCGTTTATAAACTTTTATGGTCTATCACTGATAGACCAATATTTGCAACATGGTCTATTAGTGCTAGACTTCTATCATTGATAGACTTTGACAGATTTTGCTGTATTTGCAAATTTTTTAAAATATTATTATATACTTAATTAATTTTGAATCTGATTGTTATATTTGCAACTATCCCTTAAAGTTTTGAAGAAAAAGAACAAAATTAGTTTTTAATTTGAGTTTATTTAATTAAGGTATATTAATTATATTTCTACGTTGGCATAAAAGATTTAAAAAATAAATTAGCAAACTTTTTTTTATTATTTATAAATTTAATTAATATGATGAATCTGGAGCCTAATCATCCAAATACAGAAAGTCACACTATCATTCGGTTAAAGAGTTAACGGAATTCTAACAATAGGGACCAAAATAATTTTTTTTCCAAAAGTTTAGAGACCAAAACAGACACTTTTAAAAGCTCAGGGACTAAAATAGAACAAGATGCAAAGTTTAGGGACCAAAATAGGATTTTAACCTTTATTTTATTATTGTCGTAACTCCTTTCGTTTCCATCTTTAGAATACACTGCCTTCGGTTCTTGATTTCTTCATCTTATTTTCTTAATTTCCATTTGTTGATTCCTTTCATTATTGTTGAATATATTGGAAAATGTCAAATATACGGTTAATATACATAACAAATGTAAATATATATCACATATATCATTGTTTTTTTTTTTTATGTGTTTACTAATATACTTGAAAATGTAAATACATTGCATATATTGTTTGGTATATATAAAACAATATATTCGGTATATATTTGAATTTTCTAGAAATAAACCAACGTATATTTGATTAGTGGATGAACAAGACAACTTGTACCATATAACGGCATATACTAAGCAATATATGCAATGTATATTTACATTTTAAGTATATTACAATATATTACTAACATGAGTTCAATTCAACTGACATTTGTATGTAACTAGGGACAAAATGTCTCGAGTTCAAATCTCCTACAGGATATGAAAGAAGCTTTTCTTAATATTATTATTTTAGATATGCCAACCCATTAGAGGTGCAAGAGAAACCTGACAACTCGAATAACGGACCCATCTCATATTCTTTGGGTTGGTTTACTTTTTTTTTTTTTTTTTTTTTTTTGTTAGGTTAGGTCTCAGGTTAGGGGTTGAAAAATTTGGTTCAACCCAACTCACCCAAATTAATGATATATATATATATATTATTAATTTAGTAAATAAGATTTAGGTTAGTCGCTCAATCACGCCTCACTTCAAATCACGTTGCGCATCATCTCTCTAACCCACCCTCTCTTTTGAATGCCTCAGCCTCTCATCTCATGTTAGTGATCATCTCCGCTTAGCTTTGATTCTCCGTTCATCTCTTATTCAAATCAAGTCGCACATCATCTCTTTCACTCACCCTCTTCTCTGAGTGTCTCAGCTTCTCATCTCAGTTCATCTTCAGAGATCTTTGACGTTGCCTCACTATTGCGTTACTGATCATCTTTCCTTCTCAGTCCCCGTTGGGTTGGGTCACCATTGCCTCACCAATCATCTTTCCTTTAATCGTCCATCACCCACTACAAGAAATCGAGGTTCTCCCGACACATTTTTTTCTTCGAGATAAGCAACGTCGAGCAATGGCACATACATTGACAACGTAAGGGACATGTTGGCAGATTGAATTTTTCCTGACGTTGGATTTATGACGTCGAAAATAGCCACATAATTCCTGACGTCTTACACGTACATGTCGTGGAAAAAATTAAATAATAATTCTCGACGTTAACGTTTAGCACATCGAGGAAAAATAAATTATTATTTAATTAATTACATTCCTTGACCCCATGCATATACACGTTGAGAGTGGATGCCTGATGTGGACATGCAGGATGTCGGGAGAAAGGGTAACAATTAAATAATAATTCTCTTTTTACCCGACGTCATGCAATTGACATCAGAAATATGGGTATATATGCTCAACACGTTACTTATGGTGTTCATAATATAGTTGTATATTTTTTATGCATTACTAATGGCGTTGGGAATATGTGGGTTCTCCCGACGTTTTCGTTATACGTTGGGAGTTCCCCTTTATAAACCAATTTTTTCAGTTATGTGATTCACATAACTAAAAGAGAAGGAGATAATTGTGAGCGACAAGGAGAAAGACCGAGAAGCTTCACCACTGCTCATCGTCTCGCCATTCATCGTAGTCTGCTGCCACTGTCTTTCACTCCGATAAGTGTTTTAGTTATTATTTTGTTATAGTTTTATTCTAGTTAAAGAATTAGTTTTAAATTTAGATTTTGAATAAGTTTTAGGATTCAAATTTAAAATTAATTTTAGGATTTAATATTGAATTTGAATTTAAGGGGGTAATGATTTAAAAATTTGAGGGTAGGGGCTGTAATGATTTTAAAATTTGAGGAGACTGTAATTTGTGGTTGAGATTTCTTCTAGCTATCCTACAATTATGGTAGCCTTTAGTTTAAACTTAGCTTCTTTTTTTTTTTGTTAGTAGTTTTGTTTGTTGGAAGTGTTAGGTAACTTCTCAAGATTGAAGTAATTTGTGACTGATTTCTTCTGGCTATCCTGCAGTTATGGTACCTTCTTTAGTAACTTAGTTTTTAATTTGTTAGTAGTTTTCGGGATTCGAAGTGTGAGGTATTTTGTAAAGTATATGTTGGAAGTGTTAGGTAGCTTGTAAAGATTGAAGTTATTTGTGGTTAGTTTGTTCTGGTTATCATGCAATAATGGTAGCCTCTGTAGTTTAAACTTAGCTTTAGTGAAAGTTGGGAGATTGGTTACTTATGAGGTGTAGCTTATTCATGTAGTAAGTTGGAGTAAGTTCTAGCATTTGGGCGGCGGAATATAAGACTAATCAAACCTATTTCTGTTTTAGGTTTTTAACAATTGACGAGGGTTGGATGAAACTTAGGAATAAATTCTCAATTGAGTATAGAAAGAGAGCTAGTGTCCTAATTTTTAAAAGTTGCCAAGTTTCACATCGATGATTACAGATGAACAAGGTGTCCATGCAAGAGATTTATAAACTTAATTTGGGAGTCATTAGAGGGTGTGGAACAACATATCTTAACAATTGGAATATCCCCTTCCTATAATTACTAATTGTATCATAGAGAGTTAGTGAACTTGCATAGAGGTATAGAAAGAATTGGTGAAGGAACTATTACTACAAGAAATCATAGATATCTCGATGCAGCGTTAGGTGTTAGGATATACGACGTCGTAAGAAGATGTTTTTCATGATGTAGAAAAGAAGGTATCAACATTGGTCAGATATGCCATGTCGAGGTGAAGACGTCAAGATAGTATTAACTTTCCACGACATTGTGCATGAAGACATCACAGAAACATTTCACTTAAAAAATAATATTAATTTTCTGCAACCCCATGCATGTACATGTCACTGTTGCCCCAACAACGACCGATATGGAAGAGCACGATGTCTGGAAAAGTAAAAAATATTATTAAAATTTAAATCAATCACGACGTGTGCATGCATGTCGTGATAGATTAACCTTTTGCTTATGTAGAGGTTAACAACGTCGTGAGAAATTGTGATGTTTGACTGATTTTGAAAACGTTTTCATGATGCCATAAGTTACTACGTCGGCATTACACAGAGATCGAAGGACGCGCTCACTTATAGCATCACAATTTGGACGTTCTCACAATGTTTTCGGGTTACTTCAGAAGAATCCCTATAATTATAGTGTTCTGTGTTCACAAACACATAACACAAAGAGAAAGAAAAGAGAGAAAAGAGAAAAGAGGAAGACGAAAGAGAGGGAGTTTGAGCCGTCCGTCGACTCCTTGCCCGCCGTTATTTCCGACCACCGCCCATTGTCCTCCTATCGTCGTCCACTTAGTTTGTCGTCTCTACTAGTAAAAATGTTGTAGTTGGTTTTTTTTTTTTTTTTTTTTTTGTTTCTAAATAAATATATATTTGTATGTATTTTGTATATTGTAGTTTAGGTTGTATGTATTTTGTATACTGTAGATTAAGTTGTATGTATATTGTATATTGTAGAATAAGTTGTATGCATAATTTGTAGATTGTAGATTGTAGAATGTATATAATACTTGTATCGAATGTGTAGATTGTATGTATGTTTATTATTAAATTTGTTGCATGAATAAGTAAATGTTTTTAAAATTTAAATTAAAATGTACGTATAGATTGTAAATTGAAATTGTTAAAGTTTTTGAATTAAAATGTATATTGTATTGTTTAAGAATCAAATTATATGTATGAATGAAATTTTTAAAATTGCAATATGTTAGAGTTTAAATTATTAAAATTGTGATAATAATTATAGAAATTGTGATTGTGATTGTTATAGAGAGATTTAACTGTATTGAAATTGTTGAATTGATAAATTTGAAAATTTCTAAATTGTTGAAATGGTTTAAATACTTGAAAATTTTTATTGTTGTTGTGGATATATTGCAGTTATGGTAGCCTGTAGTTTATTATTTGTGAAGATGATTGTGACAACCCGGACTTTTCGGACTGACCGTCTAAGTCGTCAATTTGACGCAAAACCGTTTGTTTACGAAAGACATAGAACTTTAAATGAAACCATATGAATTCAAAGAAAATTTAATCGGGCCCTATTTCAAAACATGAAATTTTAAAGTTCTGTTTACAAACTTTAAATACTTTTAAATTCAGTTCAACAAAACATTTATAAAACCGTCAGCGGAAGCAGTTTAAAGGACAATCCTCTATGGCCATTCACGAGTCCTTCTTGTCCCTCGTCGGTCTGCCCCTCGTGTTACCTTTGCCTGAAAAGTTAAACATAAAAAGGGTGAGTATTAATATACTCAGTAAGGGACCCACTACTGGTCCCGTTCGGGGAAAATAAATTATTAGTATCCTATGGTGTACCCTGCACAGTCACAGTCTAGTGCTCCCGAAGGATGCACATATCAGTCTAGTGCTCCCGA